>JANHFP010004941.1:111472-125909 GCA_032468135.1 Calamaria suluensis
ATGACCAGCGCTTGAGTGACTGTCTTCAGGGCAGCCCGGTCCAGAAAGGGCCGCAACTGGCGTATCCGATGGACCTGTATAAAGTATTTATCCTTGTATAAAGTATTGTTAATATGGACAATTCTATTTTCAGTATCCTTCCTTTATAATTCCAAGTACAAAGTTTGCCTTCTATATATAACAGCTGAGCAAGGGTCAATGTTTTCACTGAATAGTCCAACACAATTTCTGATCAGTCATGGGCAGCTGAAATCTCATGTAATGTATGGGTGATGTCTGATTTTTATTTTATTTTTGGCACACCAGGATTGATCACTGGAGTTTTATTTTCAACTGCATTTACCATTCTGAAACCCATGCATCCTATTTGAAAATAACATTTTAATGATTTGCACAATCTTTTATTTTACTATCCTGAATAATTTGGTATAATCTGTAAATATGTCTATCACAATACTCATTGATATACAAACAAAACACTGCTCTGGTATCCAGAGGACTCTATTTTGCATAATATCAGTGTGGAAATTGCCTCTTTATTCTTATTTTGCAATTCCTGATTTTTAGCTTACTGCCAATTTATGAGAGTATCTGTCCTCTTATCCATGGCAGATGAATTTGCTCAAGAACCTTTGGTGATAACTTTTGTTTTTTGAAAATTCAATTATGTAGTATTAATTGGATCATTCTTGTCCACAAGCTTTGTCCATACAAGGTTAGAGTGCCTTACATTTGAAGAACCCATGCTCTCTTTTAATAGTAGATCATCTGATCAATAACCTGTTACTAGCCCCTCAGTCATTTTTAAAAGACTGTAGTCATATTGGCTTTTTTCTAGTGTTTTGTATAGATGCAGGTATTAAAAGATTTATTAGTATATTTTTTCATGTTGAACTTAAGAACTCTTGGGTAGCTATCATTTGTATACAAAGGTTATTTTTAGTTGGTCAGGTTGTCTTACATTACCTCTCATTGTGTCCATAGGTAGTTCTCACCTAATGACAGCAAAAAGGAAATACTGTCACTAAGCAACAAGGTCATGTGATGTTGCATTTTACAACCAAATTACTTAGTGACAGACATTCTAGTTCCGGTTGTCGTTGTTAATCAAAGGCTACTTGTGTTTCTCTTACTTTAAACTAATATTCCAAACTGAGAACCTGCCCTACAGTCTCAAAATTAGTTCCATGTGTATATTTCCATATCCTCCTTCAGCATACCTGCCACTATCCTAAGATAATTAAGGTCACTTAATATACTTCACCATGCACTCCACAAAATCATTCTTTTTCCTTCACTGCTTCTTTGATTATTCTCCTCACTTGAATAAGATTTACATCTTTGATCCTGCATGTTAACTGGTCTGATTCCCTTCTGGACTCCATAGATGCTGATCTAGATACCATGACCTAAGGCAGTGGTTCTCAAACATTGGTCCACAGACCTCTGGAGGTCCATATCATCACCACAGGGGGCCCTGCAAAGGCTTGAAGAAATGTTATGGTTTAAATCTTGACTTAAATATTTGTGGTCAGTGGCCACAAAATATATTTGAAGAGGGTCCATGGTGAAAAAAAGGTTGAGAACCATTGATCTAAGGTACCAGTATACATTCTACATTACATTCTCTATTATAGCTTTCTGTCTCCAAACATTGTGGAGAAATTGGCTCTCTTTATTCACCTATTCATCTTTTAGTAGCCCTTCCCATCTTCTAGATATTTACTTTTCAGAAAAAAAACCATGACTGTGCACCCTTTCCCAGCAAGTATCCATTTATATTCACATTGAAAGCTTTGGCAAAATAATTACTTTGTGACTAGCTTAATAACAAAATTGTGGATGCTATTTAATGTTAAGTCCAGTATCATATCTCCCTTGACTATCTACTCCAAGAAATATTCATTTAGGGTTTCTAGAAATTAGATTTCCTCATGTCAGGAACAAGATTTTAAAGTCAAAGTGAGGACAGAATAGAATTCTTTATTGGCCAAGTGTGACTGGGCACACAAGGAATTTGTCTTGGCGCATATGCTCTCAGTGTACATAAAAGATCAAGAATCATAGAGTACAACACTTAATGATAGTCATAGGGTACAGATAAGCAATCAAAACATATTAGGAAACAGTCAATATAAATAGTAAGGATAGAAGCAACGAAGTTACAGTCATACAGTCATAAGTGGGTGGAGTTGAGTGATAAGAACAACTGCAGTCTCCTATTAACTTCTGTAGTGAAACCTTGTTTTAACAGACCATTTGGGGGAGGTATTAGTTGCAGTTAAAGTATCTGTAAAATATGAAAGCATATTGCTGCGGCAATTTATATCATTTGCCTAAGGATGTTAGTAAGAATACCATGTAAATCAACACAGATTGTGTTAATTGCCTCATCAAGATTATTTTAGATGCAACTGACATCAATTATTCTAAGGGCTGTCTCTGATCTGCTGCATCCACCAAAATAATTTAGTCTGTTAAATCAGTTTCTTTTTCATATGCCTCTCCAATTTCATTTTTCATTCTATAGTTCAGTTTTAGTTTCCTGATTCAAGAGGATAAGAGTGAGAATATACTCCTATTAACTTGCTTTTACACAGATAGGGATTCCTTCTGTTGTTCGATAGAAAGGTCTGCCTAATTTAGGTCTTCTAAACTTTATGGAATTGCATGAATTACACACAAGGCAACTCTATTCGCAGTATATCCTTCCTGAATGTATAGCCAGAAATAATTGTACCCTGTTATGCATCAACACTCAAGCCTGTTTTTTGTGGCTTATAGATTTCTAGCATATACAAATACACACATATGCAGACCAGTGGTGGGTTGCTACTGGGTTTGCCCCAGTTCGGGCAAACAGGTAGCAGTGGCAGCGGGAGGCTCCGCCCACCCATCCGGATGTCATCAAATACGACTTCTGCACATGTGTAGAAGTGGTGCGCAGGCAAGCAAACTGGTTACAAAGGTAAGTGAAACCCACCCGATGCTGAATCACCTTGAATTTTCTATGCTATTCACCTTTACCTTTGTGATTTTCTTGATGGGATTATATTTATTTCCTAGCTATTCCTCCCTAAACAGACACAAAGGTTTACACTGGGGGGGGGGGAGTTTCCCCCCCAAACCAGATGTACTTTCCTTCTTGTCAGCTTCCAATCTCCTGAGAATCAGTCTATAGAAACAATGTATGAATATCTGCATTACAGTAAATTTGCTACATTTTCATTTTAACCAAACTAACTCATTTAGATTACAACAGATTACTTGTCAGTTAAAAGCCAAACATGTCAACCACTGGATTTTTGTGTCGTCATATTGTAGGTGAGGTCAGCTAACACACACACACACACACACACACACACACACACAGTTTGCTGAGTCCATCAATGAAATCAAAGGACAAACTCCAATGCTCTTGTTAGTAATTTAATCAAGGGAATCAACTAGGCTTTGGGTGGCTAGAACTTAGATATTGATTTACTGGGTGACCATGGGCCTAAACTAATTTACAGAATTATCTTGAAAATAAAGTGGGGAAAGAAAGGCAACCATGAAAACAACGGTACCGTGCTTGGAAAAAAACAGGTTTATATAATTCCATGATCATATTTTAAATATATGCATTATTTGTTTGTTGACTTTTTAAAAAGAAGGATGTATGACCTCCACTTAATAGTAACTGAAAGAAAAACAAGATTTAAGTTTACAGCCCAAGGTCTGCTCTATGCTTTTATTTTCATTGTAGAAATGTATCTTATGAATGGATAATTGCATATTTTGGTAATAAAAGAAATTTAACTTTTTTGTATATTCACACCTGACCATAATACATATGTTCCCTACATTAGTAGTATCTTGAAAGATAGCATTCTAAAACAGCTACTATTGTGACATCACTGCTATTGATCAATAGAGACTATCTATACCTTTGGACAAATTACAAAAGAAGTTGCTTTGCTACTTATCTGGGACAATTTAACAAATAATTTAACCCTTCTTGTTATACATATGACAAATTTATAAAAATAAATATAACTCTATAATACCATTATTTAAATTATGATTATACATCAAATTATCTAACAAGCACAATATACTGTAAATATTACCAACTGTATTTTTCCTTCTAAGGTTTGACTGCTGGATTTTGAAATAAAATTTTGAGCTGGGTTAAATAATGTTCACGAAATGAAATCATTTAAAAAGTTGATTATCAAGGGAAACTTGTCCAGCAACTTCCTTTATGCAAAAATATGAATCTCTCCCACAGTTGTCCACATACAATTGCTATGAGCATGAAGAATGAAGTATTAACTTACTTTAAATCTTCCAACTCTCTTTATCACCATTCCTTCAACTTCTTTACATCATCTAACAGTGATATTATTCCTGTTTCCACAATACAAACATAATGGCTCCTATTATAAATTCTGGATGATTTTCACATTTTGACTCAGTTTGACAAATTATCAGATTTTCCAGTCTCCTGAAACCCTGATCTTAATGACTCCTAGAGTGCAGGATTTTAGACTTAAGTATGTTTTTTAAAAAGTGTCATTAGCCCCATGGAGGGGGGATGGAGTCAAAAGTCTTTCCCAGCATCACATGGCTGCTCTCCATAGCCGCAGCAGGAAAAGACATTTGATTTGGTAGCAGTGCTCCAGTGCACTCCCAAAACACATTCTTCTCTTTGAATCTCCTTGCAAAGTCCTAATTCTCCTCCTCCACCTAGTTTATGGAGCTTATAAAAATTGGAATCAGGCTTCCAATGCTTCAGAAGAAAACTTTGCACTTCCTGAAAATTATCAAATGTAACATAATGCAGGAAAAGTATTTACTGCAAGAGATATAAAGTTTGGAGGTATACTATGGCCAAATTGGGTACTTAAATAAGAATCTGCATTTATGATTTGGTTTTGTATATATTAATATTTATGGTTTGTATCTTTGAATTTTTGTTTTCACTATCTTTGATTTGGAAAATCTCTGGAAAATATATATATACACAATCTATTTTCAAGCCTATGTCACATCTATCATAAAATGTATCTTATAATACATTAACAATTTAATATGAAAAATCCCTGTTTTACCAAACATAATAACTATTTAAGGTATCCTTTTTCAGATTAGTTTTTTATATTTCATTTAATATTTTCAGAATGAAGAGAAATTCTTTAGCATTAATAAATCAGTAAGACAAACATTAATCACCTTAATATTTACTATGATTAGTTTATATGTGCCCTCTAATTCCAAGGCCTAGCATAAGTAGGAGTCCTAGTCAAAAGATTTTCTACAATCTTTCAAAAAGACAGCTTTCAGTAGTATTTAGATTTTTGTTGGGACTCTCTTAAACCCAAGGTTAAGAATTAACCTCAAGGCCAAAGTCAATTGAAAATAAGCTATCCTTATCTTAAAATATCAGAGTCCACTCTTATCCCAAGGCATCCCCTTTTCTGCCTATTTTTCAAGATATCTTCTCTCATACAAAATGATCCCTGATGTATGGTCAACATCACTTTGAGTGGATCACGCTAAAATCCAACATTAAGGTAGTGGGCAATGCCCCACAAATGCCACCCATAATATCTATGTTTTAGTAAATCTCATGTTTCCCCCCAATTTCATACTAAGGAAACTGGCAATATACTGTTTGGTTAAGGTGAGGGGGCTGGAACGGGACCTGCTTTTGGAAACAAGTATCTATAAAAACCTAATCAGAACATCAACAATCCCCACAAACTGAAATAACTATATAGATTTACCCATAGGCTTTTGGAGGGATGCAGCCTCAGATAATGAACCTCTTCCCCGCACTTCAGTTCCACCTCTAGATTATTTACACAATGTGCGAGTGACACTTTGAAAAATATCCCTCCCCAACCAAGCCCTCGGTTTTAATAAATCGCAGCACGAGATAATTACTGACTTCACCTTCAGGTAGTTGCACACTTTAAACGTCAAGGGAGGGAGGGAATTCCTATTGAGGTTAACTGCAACCTCCCATTTAGGCAAACCCTGAACTCCAGTTGACAGGCGGCACCAAAAGCCCTTCTCCCTCCAGCGTGGAGACCTACAGAAGCCCTCCGACCAGGGCTCAAGAGAGTTCCGAAATCACCCTTAAGAGACACACCGTGTTCGATCCCCGGGAATCCGTTTCAAGTGAGCGACTTGGAAGGGCTGCGACAAAACAAGACCTCCAAGCCTGGCCCGGGGATTTCAAATGCAAACGCCAAAGGGAAGCCCGTCTCCTTCCATCCTGCAACGTAAAAGGGTGAGGCACGTTTCCCCTCCCCTCGCCCCCTCCTCAAAAACCCACCCTTGCCTGGAAACGCGGGTCGCTTCTCCGCTCTCCTTCCAGGGAAGCATCCTCGGGGAAGGGGCCACCCCAGGGCGGCGAGAATCACTCCCACAAAGGGAAACCCCCCCACCCCTCCCACCTTCAGGTCTTTTTCCCGGGGAAGGGTCTCCTTGCCCGCTTTCTGCCCTCCCGCCCTCAAGCGCGAAAAGACCCCGTGTAGCCCGGCCCCTCGCAAGGCACGCCCTCCTCTTCACACTACCCAGCCAGCCCAGCTGAATCCAGCCACTCACCGGGTAGGGGTTCCTCCCGCCCGCCGGTCCCTCCTCCCTTCCCTCTACGCAGGCCGGGGCTGCAGGGCGAAGCCCAAGATCCCCTCAAGAGGGGATGATGCCGAGGTAGCAGCTCCGTGCCTTCGGAGGGGAGGGAGTGGGAAAGAGGCAGCAAAGGGCGGCAGCGGGCGGCTCTGGCAGGCAGGCGGCAGGCGGCGGCCCAGACCGGGCAGACCACCAGCCACCAACTTCGTCGGTGATAACAATAGGACTGCCGGCGCAGCGTCGCCTTTTATAGGGAGGGGGCACGTGACGCGGCGCGCGGCGCCTCCCCCGCCCCCTCCGTACGCGGCGCGCGGCGCTCGCGCGGCAGCATGGGAAACGTAGTCGCCCTTCGGAAGGGCGGTGCTTGCGCAATAGAACGCTGCGGAGGGGGTGGTTGGGTGCCGAGAGGGTGGGTGACGGTTTGTCCAGGTAACGGCGGCATCTGAGGTGAGGATGAAAAGAACCACGTAACGCTTGGAACGCTGGGAAATGGAACCCATCGGCTTCTTCCAGCGCTTGCTAAAATTAGGTTCCAGAATGCAACCTGGCTGTTTTTGCTAAAAGTATTGCTTAAAAACATAAAACAGCGAAGAATCCTGGTGATTAAAAAAAAAATCCGGAGAGGTTACCAGCCTTGTAACTTCAAGTTGTCATCTTATTCTGAGTGAGTCTGTTTTTAAAAACAAGATAATCTTGTATTCCAGATAGTGGAGGAACACTTTTTCCAGAACTGCTTGAGGTTAGGGTGTTTGTGGGTGTACAGTGTGCGATTTTATCACACTCTGCAGTCCTGACACATCTGCAGAGCTTGTGGGCTAGTTTCCTTTTTGACTAACAAAAACAAACAAACACACCAAGAAATAAAAAATGTGAATATCGGATAGGATTCCGCAGAGAATCATTATACCAAGTAAACAACCGCAGGACTGTTTCAGGATTTATTATCTCCACTATGCTAATTATATGTGGCTGTAATTGCAGTCTTAATTTAAAAACAAGTTTAGTTAACTTGATTTTGATTTTCGGTTATAATAGATTCAGTCAGTATGTAGCTACTAAATAGAAGTACGGTATCAGACTTGACAGGATCATATAAGAATCTGAGCGGAAAATGTAGACACCATATGCATAAGCCTAACAAAAAACTGTATGCGAGAGAGACAAAGAAAGTGAGAGAGATCAGTTTTGTTATAAAACTAGATAACATATAATTTAATAATCTCAGGCACACTGATTGTACTGTTTTAAAAAATAAAAGCAAAATTGCCATTCTGAAAATAAAACGGATTCTATAAAAATGTACTCACTCTTTATAAAATATGCAAAGTTCTAGATCTCCCAGGTGTTCCCCAAATTAAATAAAAAAATCAGAAGGCTGTATTGAACCATGAAGTCTGTCATTTAGAGTCATTCTCAAGCCATTCATTGCAACAAGACCATGAAGCTTGGGTGATGACAAATTTACAATAGTTTAAATAGAGTTTGGATTTACACGTTTACACAACTTTTGTTTTAAGAACTGATTACACTCTTGGCCTGATTTCACAGAATACTAGCCCATAAGTCATAGATGAATTTATTGTAAGAAGCCAAGGCCAAGAACTGCATTATCATTATGGCTTAGCAGATCATGTGAATCCAGTCACTGACTCAAATCCCATTACATTTTTTTAAAAAAAAAACACTGAATAGGCATTTACAGAAAATATAGTCCTCTTGTTGAAATTATAGATATGGATTATCTTAAATTCTAAGTGAAAGTATACCATATGATTATTCCCTTGGATTCCAAGATAGACTAAAGTTGGGGAATAAACACATTTAATATTCCTGTGTAGTTCCATTTTTCAATTTTGATTGGTTCCTTCCACTCTCTTCAAAGTTAGTCTCAACATTAGGTTTAAGAATACTGCATTTCATTGTATGCAGTCAGTGCCCAGTTCTTAAATACTGCAACACTTTTGCTCACCACTGGATGGAGTGGCATGAAAGGAAAATACATTTGGAGAAAAATGCCTATTGACAAATTGAACAAGTACAAAATTCAGCCAGATACTTGAAGGATAAATATCAATCTATTTCCATATGGTAGGAAAGATCTGTTTTGAATTTAATAATCTGAGTCACAAATTGCTTTTACTTTGTAACCAACTCTTTTGTACATTATCAGAGTGTAGGGTAAAATTAATGCCATCCAATGATAAGTGCATATGTATTTAAATATGACATAATATATTAAATATCATATTCATGTTAATAATGGCTTAGTATTAAATAGCTTAGGCTAGATGACAAAGTAAGCCAAGTCTGTTTTATTTTTTTCTTTTTAAAATCATGTCCCTTTTATATTTATCTTATTTATTAATTTTATATGCCACCAGTTTCACCTAGGAGCAACTCTAGGTGGCTTACAACCAATAAAAACAACAGGATAAAACATTAAAACATATATAAGCATAACTCAGGCTGTTTTGGAAGACTCTTTTGGAAATAATTTTCCAATTCTTTGAAAATTACTGTTTTCCCCAAAATAAGACATCCCCAGTCGGGCTTTTGAGTACATGCACTAAAATAAGCCTACCCCCTAAATAAGCCCTCCCCAAAATATTTAAACACAGAGCTGGAAATCAGATAAGTTGGCAAGAGGAGCCCCATCTTGCTCCATGCACCCCAAAATAATAAGACCTCCCCGAAAATAAGGCCAAGCGCTTATTTTGGTGTTAAAAAAAAAAGTAAGACAGGGTCTTATTTTCGGTAAAACACTGTACAAAAAGAATGAAACCAAGAGTATAAAATAAATTAACAAATAGTTAAAAAAATAACTCAGACCTACAGTTATATATCATAAACACCATTATGAAGGAATATAAGCGTTCTGAGCATGCAAAAGAGTCTAAAAGTTTTGTGTTTTTTTAAAGTGAACCAAAGCAAATCCTCCACAGTAGGATTTGGTTCATATCACTATTTATTATTGTCAACATTCTCAGCATATTTTTGTAACTTCTACTATGTATATTAATTTGATTCAGCCCAAGAGTTTAGTTATGGATACTTAGACTTTTAGACAAGTGGTGTCACTTCATTACAGATAGCCCAGCCCATTCTCTCTTGAAATTTCTTAGGATGTATAATAAAATAACTGTGGTCAGTGCTTGCCTAGTAGTTCTTAATGTTTTTCCCTGGAACATTTTTTTTATTTTCCAAATGATTATTGGCTCTCTTCATCTAGCGCATTCATCCACCTGAGACTTCACAAGTAGAATCGTTTGCTATAATAACAAATGAGCAAATAATAGTCCTTACATGTTTTTTTATGAACTAAACTCTATAGTTAAATTCTGTGGATGTAAGTGGCTGTACTGTACTGTACTGGCCACCAAAACCAACATTAACGTTAGAATCCTATCAAATGGTGGATTTTCCTTTTTAGCTGGGTAGAGACAACATATTGATACCTATCTGGTTTCTTAAAATCTTTCATTATTATATTTTGCAATCAGACTAAATGTTATAAAATCCTTGGGTTAGAGATGGAATGCTCGGTCATCTTGAAATAAATTTCTTACTTTATTTGAGTTGAGCTGACTTGTAAGAAGTTGTACTGGTTTTCATTAATCAAATGGTTAAGTCAATTTTTCACAAATCTTTTTGTCAACTGTTCATTATATAAATTAATCTGTATTTAAATTACCATGTTCAATGACATGCTGAAATTATGAATCCGTTTCTAGAATATCCCAAGTGTGTAAAATGTGAGTGTTCTTCTATGATAGCTTTATGATCCTATTAACATTAAAAATAAACGACTAAATGGAGGTGTCTCTTCCATATTGTAATCACAGATTTGAAAACTAATATTTAAAACTGCAAAGTATTGAAATATATTAGAAACACACACACATAAAAGAAACTGGGAAAAAACAGTCAAAATTAATTTTCAAAACATTGTCAGAAACCCTAGAAGCAGCAATATGCATCTTACAATTAGGAAGAGTCTATAGTTGGGATGCTTAATGTTCAAACAAAATCAGGTTTTGACTATAAGCTGGGGTCAAACTCTGGGTAGCACAATTAATAGAGTTTTCCATTACCAATTACTGTATACCATCCTCCCCCAATCTATGCTTTTCAGAGATGCCAGAATACAACTTTGCTCACTCCAAATCAGCATGGCCAAATTGCCATGGGAAAGACCACTTTATATTGTTTAACTAATTACCTGCTACCAGTATGATGAACATTGACATCTGACACAAATCTCATATTTTTGACTGAAACCCACATCTATTAAGCAAATCAGTACTTTGTCATTAGTCCTAGTAGATGTTTTACAACAGAAGAAAAATTAGAGCATCTTTTTGGCAATTCAGCAAAACATTTTAGGCTGCCATCTGCACTATAAAATAATATATGTATGGCTCTGCTATCTCTGGCAGTGATCTCCTGTGATATTGCTAAGTTTTTAAGGTGTACAGTTACTTTCTTCATCCTCCTACAATTTCTCAGTCATGGAACACAAACATAGTGTAATGATTATGCAGACATTGTCTCCTAGTAGGCAGAGCTGCTGGTTTCATCTATACTTTTAATTCTGAATGTTTTCACGGTGACAAACACATTCTGGGCCAGTTATTTACTACAGTGTTCCAGAAATGCTACAGGGGTTATTTTAATGTTAGAGATTACTATTGCTGCTCTTTTATCTCTTGCTTTTAATTTTGCAAAGGCTGATCTATATTTCTACCTCAAGTACTCTCCTGAACAGAATGTATTCCATGTTAAAAATTTGTTTTAAATCAATCATGAAAAATTTCCTCTAAAATTGTTAGAATTATATTTGCCTTGCTAAAACCATTATGCATCTTCTAAAATGATGCATCATTAATGTAAAAAGATACTTAAGATCAGTTGTGCATTTTGAAAATCAAATACAGAATGTTTATCCCAAAATTCAACTGGTACATAACATGTTTGCTCCGCTAGTTTTTCCTCGCTTTTCTTTTCATTACTATACTCAATGGATTTCAACTTGTTCCAATGGTTTAGGTAGACCTTCATGTTTCTAATCATTGCACATAAAAGCTTTATCTTTCAGAAATCAGTTACCTTTCCTCTAATTTCTAAACAGCTTAATTAAGCTTATAGCCAAAAAGCAATATTAAAGAAATCTAAGAGTACTCTGGGGATAAAAGTGAAATGAACCAGTAAAAAACTAAATATCAGAGTTGTGCAGTTCTTGATTTTTGATTACAAAGTGTACTCTGGAATGTAAATGTTGTGCCTATTGAAGTCAAAGACATTTAATTCTGGAATGTATTAAATGGTAACCAAAATTTAGAGACGCTAAAATGGTATATAATTCTTTAATTAACTTAATAGACAGAGAGCAACGTCTGGTAACTGGAGCTACAATCCTACCTTCTGAAAAACCAGGCTTTCTGATAAAAGTTTCAGGTTGGGGAAGACCAAACCCTTTCAGCCTATTTTTCCATTTATTTTGGATTTGGACACAGTTTGCCTCACTAATGCTTACATTTCCATCTCTACTTTTAAAAACTGCTCCAAAAGTAAGTTGCAGAAAATTGCTATTTGGTCACTGAAGATTCATGATGCAATCTTAGATCTCCAGGGGCTCTCAAGAGGATTCAAGGTTCTCAAACCCCCCTCCCCTTTAAACCCTGAATAAAAGTTTCTTTATTCTGCTACTATGTAACTATTCTTTACAGCAGGAGGCTAACTGGGCAGTCCCAAAGAAAACAGCTCCTCTCCAACTTTCCTACAGTCCTGGATCAAAGCATAGTTTATGTGCCTGTCAAGAAAATACACATTCCCAAAGCGAAAGAAAACTATGTCCAGTTTCTCTGATTTATTTTGAAGTATAAATGAAAACATGAGGAATAATCTTTTCTGAAGAAAGGAATTTTTGACTTCGCATCTGCTTTGTACTTGACAGTTAATGTTCCACCCATGTTAATGTAACTTCCAAAAAATCTGATGGATCAGCAAAGTAGTGAGTCTGAAGGGTATTAACAAGCAGCTGGGTTGCTACTGGGCAGGCAAACTGGGTTAATTATTTACTAAGCGTCTGGCAAAACAGCAACAAAAAAGGAAAATGGAACTCGTCCTTTACACACTTTTTAAAAAAGAAAAGTGTCTGGTGTTTAAGGATCCTGGGAATGATTGCCTGTATTTATTCCTCACATAATGAACAGTCCCAGTTGAATATGGGTATAATATAATGCTATGATCGTGGTCACCTAATGAGAAGGAAGGACTCACTGGAGAAGAACCTAATGCTGGGAAAGATTGAGGGCAAAAGAAGGGGACGACAGAGAACAAGGTGGCTGGATGGAATCACTGAAGCAGTAGGCATGAGCTTGGGTGGACTCCAGAGGATGGTGGAGGAAAGGAAGACATGATTTTACAACTAACAACAACAAAAATTATTTAGAAGATTTTGACATACTAAATCTTAACAATTGGTAAAATATTTCCTTTATGTTTGTGTTATAAGAGAACCACATAATGTGCATAAAAAGCCTGCTATGAAAACAAACCTAAAAAACATTTCTAAAGTGGTATATGAAAACATTTACTAACTTATAGAAATTAAATGTACTGGTAATTAAGCATAAATAGTAAGAAACAAATCCAAGAGGCAAAGAATAATGAAGAATCTCTTACACTGTATTCATAATTAGATATGGAATTGATTTCCATAAACTTTAGAATTTAGAAGCCTTGAACAAGAATATATGACTGTTCAATAACTACCCACTTTATATCAATATTCAGAAGAAATATCCTGTTTTCTTGTAAAAACAAATAATGTAGAATTTTTATCCTAAATTTCTCTGGTTAGATAGCAAATGATACAAGTGGAGTTGCAAAAATGTAACACTGACTTGGCATATGGGAAAAGTATTATTAAGTTCCAAATTATTGAATACTTACAAAGATATTTTCAAGACCTTTATGGGAAAATGAAATGAAGATTTCTTCATTTGATATAGAAGCAAAGGCAGTTTCATGCCTGAAATCTGCTGGTTGTCATAACATTATGAAGTTGATTGCTGTACATCATTGTCTAACCAAAGGAATTAAGTTATCCTAAAAATGTTTTGAAAATAGTGCATAATTAAAATAAATAAATAAATAAGCTCATGATTTCAGGCATCCACTCTGTCAATGCAAGTTGATTCAGAAGTAAAAAGTAATTACTGAGTTTGCATTTCCTACACTTTTTAATTTAAAGTATAAGGTCTATTTCACTCTCAAGCTTTCAAGACCATCGACATTTACTTGAAAACCCAAGAGAACAATAAAATGGGACAAGGAGGAAATAATATGTCATGCAAGAACCATTGTTTTCTAAATTGTTGCTGAAATGAGAGCTTACTTTTCCCTTTATTATTTATTTAGCTTTGTTTTAATTTCCCAGTCTCCTATTATGCAGAGCACTCCAAGACAGAAGACAGTAAGAGTTATGACACTCTCTTTGTTTTCCCAATTCTCAAATTATCTCATTCATACTCTTACCAATCAGGCAATGGCAGTCACTCATTTATTACCAACACTCCAGACTAGACTAATATATTCATTTGTAGAGATGTCCAGCATCCTGTGACCCAGAGATAAATAGGAACAATTGATGTTCATTTGAGGGGCAAATCTTATTGATATTTATCAAAGACTCATCTCTTCTTAAGAGCTAACTTATCTTTACTGCATTAAAGATCTCATACTCTTTATGCTCTCTTCATGCAACATGGATATTTGGATATCTCTATCCAATAATCTCTAGACTGCGAGCATT
>JANHFP010004942.1:0-10447 GCA_032468135.1 Calamaria suluensis
CAACTCTGGGAGTTTAATTCCATAAGCCTTAAAGTTGCCAAGTTTGTAGATCCCTGCTTTAGATTATGCAAATCTAGACCAATCTACAGGAAATACATCATTCTTTGTATTAAACATTTTTCTTTACTAATGCCACTTGATGAAATACACATGACTCCATGACTCCCGCTGTCAGAACTTCACTGTGTGCATAGCAATAAATCTCATTAGAAAGACTAACATGCAATCAAGAGCTTAGTAGCAGAAGATTGAAGGACAGGGTTCAGATAGATAAATGGCTTTCACTGCAAAAGAAGCTTTATAACAACGAAGATCAGCTACTGCACAACCCAGGAATTTAGCCATATTTGCATGCTGGCTCCAGGTGCCTTTATAATGCTCTACCAAAATGTAGGCGTCTATTTCAAATGGAATCATCAGCATTAATTCTGTATTTAATCTTGAAATATTTGTAGTTATGTTTACTGGTAGAAGAGGAATTTGTATGCCCATTGGCAACAACCTAGTTCCTCTGTAGATCTTTCTTTTCTTTGTTCTCTTGTGTCTCATTGAATGGCTGTGATGGAAGTTATTGATCTTAAGTGATCCATATTTTAGATACAGTTTAGTATCCAAAGTAGAATATTGCCACATCACAAGACATTGGTCTAATAAAAATGCACTAATTGGATTGAATTCGAATCTGCTTTCTTTTTATTATTTTATTATTCTTTATTCTCTTTCTCTTATTCTATGTTCTATTATCTTTTGGACTAATTGTGTCTAATATTGCATGAAGTTGTTTGGGTAAAATAAAAGCCACTTTCTTCTCCTACCGCTTTTATAATTAAAGTCATAAAATAAAGAACAACACAACAAACAAACACAATTATGGAAGTTGTGTCTCTCCCTGTTTCTGGGAATGTTTGTATCATCCTAGTTTCTGCCATGTGAATTCTGCACCCTGAATAATTTCATAGGCAGCCCTATCAGCAAACCTGATCTTAATCCTTCTTGTCAGTTTTTGTTACACAATCCTAGAAAATAAATCTCCCAAGCTTGATTTCCCCTCCTTATATAAGCAACATTTATCAGTAACACCAGTCTTAATTCTCCCAGTCAGTTTTGGAATTTTTTTAAAAAAAGATTTGCTCTACTTGATTTTTTCATTCTGTATCAAGAGTCCAGCACAGAATTGTTTCTCTTCCATCTTCTTGCATTCATAAAATTGGGAAGGGAGAGGAAAACCAAGATCTTTCCAATGCCAAGCCTTGCTTAGGTTCAAAACACATCCGTGTTTTGTGTTCCTGTTTGTGTCATCTGTCTCTGAACCTCAAGTATGTTGTGTTATTCTGGAATAGTCTGTCAACACAAACAAAACTGATAGAGGAGGAAAAATGTCTTTCAATGCATTTCTCAGGGAGAGCGCAGTTAACTTCCATTCTGGAGATGAAATGTCTCTCTCCTGCCATATCATGAGATAGAAGAGCAGAGACCTGGTTTTAAACAGTTCTGTGGAGCAACTGATCCATTGATTTCACTGGAGCATCAGAGATTCAGAGCACAAATGAATGCTTATTTGGAAATAAATTTATTCAAAACAGGGAGAATTCTTATGGGTTAGGTCGATGGAGAATGGCACTTACTGTTCTGAGAAGACTATTATTTGTTCCTGGGGGTTCTAAAATTGATTAGAAGATATATTGTTAGCAGGGGTGAGATCCATTTACATTTACTACCGGTTTGCAATCATCAATGATGACATCTAGATGTGTGGGTGGGGCCTCCCGCCACTTTTACTACTGGTTCAGAAGAACCGGACTGAAACAGGAGCAATCCACCACTGATTGTTAGGGTTATATATTCATATTTATATTGAATATTCTTAAATGCAATTAGTATACTCAATTTTGGAAAAAAGAAACAAAACAATCTTGGAATTCCCATGCCGAAGGATAAAATAGGCAAAAATTGATGCACCATTGAAATCTGAAAAAAAGTAATAGATACTTATGGGATAAAGGTGAAAGAGAAAAATAATATTGATATTATGATTGTAAATAAGAAGAATTTTAGATAGATTTTAATAATATTTTATGTATCTCTTTAAAGATTATTTTTAAAAAAAGAAATCTGAAAAAGTTCAAGTCCAGAAATGTTAAGTACAGTTTTATCGCTGTAGAATAAGCAGAATCATATTTCAAAATCCAGATTTTATCTTTGTGTTGCTCCTGTAAAACCTTTATAAGTTTGCCAAAGAATTCCTTTCTTTTAGGAGATTACAGCATTTTTTTTTCTTCATATGTTATGGAGAACAATCAATCACACTTGGGTTTTTTTTTTTAAAGCCAGCTGGATAGAATTTTCACTGAGTAGATTCAAGTATCGGGAATCAGGTGAAAAAGCTGGTGGTTGGCACATTATTTGGAGCAGCAAAGTCAAGAGATACTAATTTCAGAAATAGTTACCGAAAATGGTCAGCCTCTAACAAAAGAGAACATATGTGGCTCAGGGTAGAAGTGTGGAGTTCTTGGTAACCTTTGAACTTGGTTGTTTACCTGAAGACATTTCATTACCCACAGAGGTGGGTTTCATATATTTTTACCACTGGTTCACCCTGCATGCACATGTGCACTTCATCCACACACCTTCTGTGCATATGCCTGGCCTTGAAAATGTGGCTAAATAGGATGGCATAGTGCCTGAATGTGATGACCCAGCATTCTCCCCCAAAGTTCCCTGACAAGAATTGTTCTCTTCAGCAACAAAAAAGAAACACAGGTATCAAACTAAACTGGCTGTAGTTAAGGTCACTCACAGTTCCAGGAGATAAGCCCACATTCCTCAGCTGATAATGTCTTCAAAACATGGCCAAAAAATAGCAAAGGCACAAATCACGGGTAAACTAAGAATAATTCAGCTTTTGACTCCAGCAGAAAGCATTTGCCAAATGCCTGCTTATAAAGCCACTTACACAGCTGAGTCCCATTACTCATTTCCTCCTGAGTAATCCCTTTCGCAGTTTCCTTTTTTCTTTTCTGCGTTGCATAGGGTGAGGAGGAGGCGATCCTGGTTCCTCCTCCGAACTCCTCCTCTCTGGGTCTGCCTCCACTCCACTTGGCCCAGCCTGACCCTGCTCTTCCCCATCTTTGTCTGCAGGCCCTGCCTCCACCATATTGCTCTCTGCCAGCTGTTCCTCTTCATGTTCCGAGTCAGACACTGACAGAGGCATGACAGTGTTGAGTTTTTGCTTTGCGGTCGTGGATTAAAAATTCTGATCCAAATAGAGGTGTGATGGGGGCAGAAAGGGGAGAAATCAACAAAATTAAGATGGTGGCTGCAATCATGCCCATGCCCTTTCACATGCATTGTGCATGCAACAAAAAAGAGATGTGACTTCAATCATGTATTTGCTGCCTCTATCTTGACCTCTTTGACACACCAGCTTTGCAGTTTCTCTCCATGCATCCAGTTATTTAAAATAGTAAATTTCACATCAGATCCCTCTCATGTCCTCTGACCCGATGGGGGAAAAAAAACCATGGGTGTCAAATGTATCACAACATTTTTTGCCTTTGCGGAGCTGGGGTGGCTTGTGGCTTGTGCATGATACATCCAGCCTGTGAGCTGCCAGTTTGACACCCCCGATCTAAAATAATCATACTGGTGATTCTGAAAGATGTGGAAAAGATTCAAATTAGAATAGAATAGAATAATGAAGGGACCTTGGAGGTCTTCTAGTCCAACCCCCTGCTTGGGGAGGTAACCCTATACCATTTCAGAAAAATTGTTGTCTTCTTAAAAACCTCCAATATTGGGACCATTCACAACTTCTGGAGGCAAGTTGTTCCATGATTAATTGTTCTAACTGTCAGGAAATTTCTTCTTAGTTCCAGGCTGCTTCTATCCTTGATTTAGGCTCCAACCATAGCTTCTTGTCTTACCTTCTGCTTGCCTTGCCTTTGGAAAATAGGCTGACCCTCTCTTCTTTGTGGTGGCCCCTCAAATACTGGAAGACTGTATTCAGCGGGTTCTGACAATTTCTGGAGAACCAGTAGTGGAAATTTTAAGTAGTTCTCTGAACTAGTAGTACTAGTGGGGATGGGGATTTTGCAGTAACCTTCCCCTGGAGTGGGGAGGGAATGGAGATTTTACACTGTCCTTCCCCTGCCCCACCCACCAAGTGATGCCCACAGAACTGGTAGTAAAAAAAATTGAATCCCACCACTGGTTTCCATCCATTGCTTCTTGTCCTGCCCACAAGTTGAAGAATAGCTTGACTCCCATACATAGTGTTTCCCATACATAATATTAGAAAATTGCACAGAAATCCAGATTTCCTGGAGGGGAAACATGATTCAGAAACATGTACAACATATATGTTGAATTTGTATCTCCTATCTCACTTTATGAAGTCATTTAAGTTTACACTGTTCTAGAATAGGGTCCCAAATCTATGCCCAGAGCTAAAACATTTCAATATTGGAGCAGGTAAATAAATGCTTTTAATTAATTCAAAATCCATGTGCCTTAGGGCAAAGCTGGCTGAGGAACTCTGGGAGTTGAAGTCCACAGGTCTTAAAAGTTGCCAAGGTTGGGGACCCCTGCCTTAGGGCATGTACAAAGTGCTTTCCATTATCCATTAAACACAGCCAGCCAACATTTGGTATGAATAGAACAACTACTTAGTTGTTTGGTGCAGCCTCCAGGCATTTCGGTTTTCTAGTTTTTTCTAAGCACAAATTTTCTTGTTCTCTTCCAGACTTAAAGCTGTGGAGGATTCTTTGAGTTCAATGTCTGGCAATTTTAGCAGAACTGTGTATGTTTTTCACAGCCCATTTCTAAGCATAGTTATTCCCCCCTCACACTGAGGCTAGCTCATGTACTACTGCATTTATCTGGCATTAGTAACAACTTTGATTCCCCAGTAATAAAATCTTATTGCTGATTTCACATTAAGTAGATTGTACAGTGACTAAGGCAGGAGGGAATACAAACCAAAGTCACTGTAGCCTTGAAGAAGTTTTGCAAGACCATATCTTGTCTGTCTGTTCACTTGGCCTTGACAACTATAGATTTTACTACTGCCACTTTTTCTTAAAGATCTTGTTCTTCCTCCATGGAACAAGGAATGTGTCTCCTCACAGTCTTATCCCAATCGCTCATCTATTTCCAAATGTGTCTTTATTAGAACTGCTGCCTTCTTTCAATTGATGTCTAGGAAAGAAGAAGGCTGCTTCAATCAGATGGGTTTTGATGTCCTGAAAAGCCATGACATGGCAATTTATAAATTACATCTTTATACATGTCTAAGGCAGTATATGTATGCAGTTAGAAAGGTGGATCTGTGAAAGGTCAACAAATGGAAGGTTATCATTGTTTAGGGCACTTTCCCCATTGATTCAAATTTGTTGATCTTCAATCTCCATTGTCCCCACCCATTGTGGCCAATCTGTCTAATGAATCTGCTATCTAGAATGATACCTAATATTTATCTCCATGATAGAGCCAAGTTAATAAAATGCTTCAGGAGGTCTTTGTTAAGATATCATCAAGGATATCATTCTAAATTTTCTTCACTTATAAACAAAGACAGAACATGAACAACTGATCTAAGTTGGTGTTTCTTGCTTCTTTCCCAATAAACAAATTCTACAATTTTTCATAGGCTTTTTTCCCTTTATCTCATGATTTAAAACGGAGACCAGCAACCTGTTTATTGTCATAATCACAGATATTTTGCACAATGGTTGAGAGTGTCAATCGATCTTCATATTTAAAGTAGTAAATATTATACAACATTTCAGCAGGATTGTATTTTGGATGTATAATCAGTAACCTCCTCAGCAGAAACAAGAGCCACAGGTTCTCTTTGCTTCCTAGTACTGAGATCCACCACACCAAGCTAGCATAGAATCATACCAAGTTGCCTTCTTATGATTAGTTTGACTAGCCACAGCTTAGCTGTCTAAGGATACTGTTGGGAAGGGATACTTATCCAGAGGTGGGCTTCAGCCAGTTTAGACTGGTTCAGGTGAACTAGGTGTTAAATTTTTGTGCACTTCAGGGAACTGTAAAATTGCACCACTGACTGGCCCCCGTGGCATAGCTGCTGCTTCCCTCTGGTTCCCTCGCCTGCCTGGTGAGTCTTCTTTCACTTCTTGCCCAGCTGCCTTCCACATGGTCCCTGCAGCCCAGCCCGCTTGCCAGGCTTCCCTGTGGCCTCCCACACAGTCCCCGTGACCCAGCCCACTTACCTGCCTTCCCCACTGCCTCCCACATGGTGTCCACAGTCCAGCCCACTTGCCTGCTTTCCCCACAGTCCCTGTGGCCCAACCCACTTGCCTGACTTCCATGCTGCCTTCCCTATGGCACCCATGGCCCACCCCTCTTGCCTGAGTTCCCCGTGATCTCCACAGCCCAGCCCGCTTACCTGCCTTGGTTCCCATGGCCCATCCCTCTTGCCTGCCTTCCCCACTGCCTTCCCTGTGGTGCCAATGGCCCATCCTGTTTACCCGCCTTCCCTACGGTCCCCACAGCCCATCCCTCTTGCCTGCCTTCCCCACTGCCTCCCCTGTGGCGCCAATGGCCCATCCTGTTTACCTGCCTTCCCCACTGCTATCCCCACAGCCCATCCCTCTTGCCTGCCTTTCCCGCTGCCTTCCTTGTGGCGCCAATGGCCCATCCCATTTTCCTGCCTTCCCCACTGCTATCCCCATGGCCCAGCCCACTTGCCTGACTTCTCCTTGATCTCCACAGCCCAGCCAGCTTGCCTGCCTTGGAGCCTGTTAAGGAGGACTGTTCCACCTCAGCCATGCGTTTTCCAGTCCAGGCTGCTTGGAGTGAGAAGCATGCAGTATGCTGCCACTAAGCTCCTGGGTTCCTTGCTGTCATCTGAACCCAGGAGGTTAGTGGCACCATATTTCATGCTTTAACAAGCCCTCTGGAGGCCTCTGCAGCCAGAGTCGGGCTTGGAGCAGCAGCAGATGGACTTCTGGGCACCCAATCTACCCCTCAAGCTCCCAATGCCTGAACAGTTGAGTTGAAAGAGAGATTTGCTGCCATGCTGGTGAGTATGGACCGAGTGGGTTTTTTGCTTCCACCTCCCCATCCCGCTCCAGCGCAGCACAGACAGCCCAATGGAGGTGAGAAATGGGGCATTTCCATCGACCCTTTTCTCTCTTTTTTTCCCCCTAGTCTCCTTTTGGAAACTTGCGCTCGACAGGCAGTCATGATCTTTAGATGGGCTTTTATTTTTTCAGCCCAAAAGGGGGAGGAAGAGCTCAAGATAGTACATAGGAAATCGCTCTGTCTCTGCAGCATCGGCCCGCCTGCACCACCCCACCTTGCCATGAGCGATGTTGAGTTGGCCACGCCCACTCAGTCACATTACATCCCCCCCAGCCATGTCCACCCAACCAGTCACTAGGAAGAACCAGTTGTTAAATTACTTGAATCCCACCACTGTGTGGGAATTGGGGATGTGCATAGAAAGCTACCTATCTACTAGTATGTCTCTGATAATGACATGAGCTCATTTGGTTGTTATTCCTCACTGGGGAATAAGATAACTAAGCTCCTGACTGGGGAATGAGATCACCTAGTTCCCATGGGAATGAGATCATTCCCACCAACAGGATGCCCATGGGGATTGGATGGAAATGTCCAGAAGACCCCACCAATGACAATGCTGTATCTGTGCCCTCAATTTATTCCTTCTCTATACTGTATAAAAACTCTATAAACTCTCTGCTTGGGCAGACATCTTTGCCACACTGCAATGACTGGCATCTGATTCCAACACCACTGGACATATCTTGAACTTTTTGGGAGACCATTGGTTTGGGAAGGGCTGCTTTAAGGAATTTCCACTTATAGGATACCTTCCTTTTTAACCAAATCTTTTCCTAGGCCGGATCTACACTGACGTTTCTTCTGACTCTGCAGTGGCAGTAGCTTTCTAAAATGAACTTCATGTTCATTGCTTCTCAGGACTTGCCATTAAATGCACACACACGTTTATGAGACTAAACAATCACTGAAGAAGGTTGTGGGATCAAAATGTTTGATGATGAGTTATCTTTTGTATGTTTTTCATAGAGTTATGCATGCATATATGCATACATACATACATACATACATATATATACATATGTGTGTGTATGTGTGCGTGTGTGTGTATGTATGTTATTTATATTCAGATACCACCTCTACATTCTTAAAGACACAAACACTTGTACTTCACTCTGGTGTTTGCCATATTGCTGTTTTATTTTATTTTAATTTAATTTTTATTTTATTTATTTGTCTACTTATTAGATAATATACATAAGTATAAGCATGAATTGAATGCATAAAATGAGTACAATTAAAGGGAACATTTGGACAGCGGCAGTAGGCACTGCTGGTGCTCTTATGCACACTCCTTTAACCCTTTAATGACTTTAACCCTGTTAATGTCATTATCCATTGCCTCCTTTTACCAGTATTCTTATCTCAATAAGTATGTGACCTGGGGCACATGCAGAAGAGTCAAAAAAAGTCAGGATGGCAGCTACAGTAATATAATCAAAGCCCTGTCCATTTTACATGTGTTGCTACAACTGAATAGTCACGACTGCTATCTTTTTTTTTTAAATTCCTATGGACAACCCTGGTGTGGCAAATAGTATAATGCAAAATCTACTATGACATGAGAACAAAGCACCTCCCTTGTAAGTGTGAGAAAATTAGGTGCTATAAAGGCCAAATGTTTTTGGCAGCCAACGGCCCTGAAGCTGCGGGCTCCAGTTTCTGACACGTTTGTTTCTATAAGCCTAATTTCCAGACTGCAGAAATGAAAACCATCCATTCTTCACATCCACTGTACTTTTAACCTGCTGGCCTTCTGAATAATCACTTTAGAGAAGCAGAGATTGTTGCACTCTGCCTCTCATCCTGCCTTTGGCCATTGTCAACTTTCTACTTAATTTCCTAAATTGGTTTTATCAACAGGACAAATCTTAATTCCTTAATCCCTTTAGAAAACCCATCCGACATGCCTGCATTTTTCACAGCAGCTTTTTATAAGTGATTGTCATATCTACATTGCAATATTACCTTCGTAAGTGATCTGAAAATTACAAAGTAGTTAGAGGGGGGGCAAGGAGTGTTTTTTTAAGGGAATTATCAAGTCAGCAAGTATGTATGGATCTGGCCTATAATAACATGCCGATTGCAGATGAACTGATGTGATCGCAATCTTACTTTTTTTTTTTACTGATTTGTACGCTTGCACAGTTTTTCACCTTTCTGCGGTGCAAGGCCACTTTTGTACAACAGGTTGGAAGAGTAGGCTATTTGGTTTTAAATAGGGGTAACTGCTATTTTGCTTTCACATTTAAACCAAGCAACTACAGGTATTGCTCAATTTAAAATAGTTTCTTTAGTGACCATTCAAAGTTATAACACAGAGGTTCCCAAACTTGACAGCTTGGAGTTGAAATCCACAAGTCTTAATGCTGACAAGTTTGGGAACCTCTGTTATAACAGCACTGAAAAAAGGGACTTACCACCATGTTTCACACTCATGACTCATGACAGCCTCCACTTGGTCCCAGGATGAAAAATTTAGATGCCGGGCAACTGACTCATATATATGACGACTGCCGTGTCCTGGGGTCATTTAATAACTTTTTTCAACTTTCTGACATGCAAAGTCAATGGGGAAGCTAGATTCACTTAACAACCCTATTGCTAACTTAACAACTGCAGTGATTTCACTTAGCAGATGTGGAAAGAAAGGTTGTAAAATGAGGCAAAATTCACTTAACAAATGTCTCACTTGGCAACAATTGCATCGTAAGTTGAGGATTACCTGTATGTCATTTCAATATTTAAATGACATGTTCTGTAGTGTATGAGACTCTGAATTTGAAAAGCTTCGAAGCAATTTACAAGATTGTGGAAGTAAAATAGAAATAAAAGTAGAACAAAGCACCCACAGATACACACACCAAATGCACAACCAAACAAGTTCCTAGCTTTTGACCAACCAAGGGAACCAATTCTGGCTGCAGAATCCTCTAGCACAGGGGTCCCCCAACCTTTCGGACCTCAGGGACCACTAAATTCATAATTTTAAATCCCACAGATCACTAATATAATCTACCTAATGACCGGCTGGGTGGGCGTGGCTAGGTCATGTGGCTGGGTTGGCATGGCCAACTCAATGTCACTCAGTCACTCCTCTCCTGCCAGCCACTCCTTGCCTGCCCACCTAGGCGCCTTAGAACCCCAACAGGAAGCAGTTGCTGGAGCTAAGCAGCCACCAAGAGAAAAAGTTGGCAAAACAGTTTAGTTCAAATTGCCTGAGAAGGAGGCTCAGTAGAAGAACCTCACTGACGACTACAATAATAATTAATAATAATTTATTAAATTTCTATACCGCCCCTCTCCTTGCGGACTCGGGGCGGTGTACAGCCACAAT
>JANHFP010004942.1:91878-108812 GCA_032468135.1 Calamaria suluensis
CTCTGTCAGCAGCCAGCCAGCCCCCCCCCCCCCCGTCGACGATGTCCCGCCGAAGGTGTGGGGAAATCTGGTCACTTTAACCTAAGCATCCCTCGTGGTACAGTAACAACCCACAAAAGATATCCAACAGGGGCTCCATCCATTCTAGTCCAAGGTCTGGGAGAAAACTAAGCCTTCAAGGTTGTCCAGAATTCAATCAGGGCAGGAACCACACAGATTACTTGGGGAACTTCATGCTGCTTAATTGAGTGACAAAGATTTAATTTCTGGTGGTATTGGGATATTTCAGGTTTTTCTCTCTGGAAGAAGAGGTAATGGGATAGAGGTCCAGCAAATCTGATCCATTTCCATCTTAAATACCCTCCACCCTCTAAATTGGAGTGTCAAGCCTGTGGCCCATGGCACTGGTAGATTTCATTTTTTTACTACCGGTTCTGTGGGTGTGGCTTGGTGGGCGTGGCATGGCTTGGTGGGCGTGGCAGGGGAAGGATACTGCAAAATCCCCATTCCCTCCCCACTCCAGGGGGAAGGATATAGCAAAATCTCCATTCCCTCCCCACTCCAGGGGGAAGGATATTGTGAAATCTCCATTCCCACCCCACTCTGGCACCTGCCAGAGGAGGCATTTGCCAGTTCTCCAAACTACTCAAATTTTCCGCTACCAGTTCTCCAGAACCTGTTGGATTTCACCCATGATCTGGCCCCATTTAGCGATATCACCAGAAGATCTCCCAGAGTGCTATCCATTTTGAGGACTGTTGTCTCCAAACTCAGGCACCCTGAATTTTGCATGGATCTGATTAGAACTTGATCCCTGAATTTGAGAGATTTTTTTTTTGCCTTTGCAAGGTGCTTTTTTGCCCACCCAAAAATGTGAATCATCAGGTAATTCAGGCAAAGCAAAAAGCATTTTTGCGGGGGGGGGGGGAAGAGAAGACTCAGGTTTTTAAATAGGGTGCAGAAACAAATGAAACATACATTTGGTATATGTGATACATCAGAAAGCAAGGACCAAATAATAAAAGTCATTGATTACATGCAAGACTTGAACAATGGAAAACGTTGATTGTGGATAACATTCCACAAGTGGCAAATTTATGGGTTACATTTATTGTCAAGACCCAGCTTGACAACTGGACCCGAAGAGTGGTGAATTACCTGGAAGGTGTTGTGTTGGGTTAGGTCACAAGTGATGATGGGAGTAGTTTCTCCATCGGTTACATTTTGGTTTGTGTTAATGATAGTTTGGCTGAGGTTGTGTATAATTGATTTAAAGACTTAATAACACAGGGTCAGAAGGGTGGAGTAAACCCCTCACTGTGTGATTGGACCAAGTGGAATTTGGCAATGTATTTAAGAGCCGTGAATGCAGTAACAACTAGGGCTGTCTTAACAAACTGCTGGTTTGTTTCTTGCTGAATTCAAACGGAGAATAAAAAAGAGCTGAAGTCACTCTGCTGTTGTTCCTGTTTCTTGGTTTGATTTGCCTTGCAACCTGCCATTCATACACTTTCGTAGCTAAGTTTGCATCTTTCTTAATACTTCCAGAATGCCCTTTTGTTTTGTGTTGGAAAGGCAAGTTCTTGCATACCAAAAAATAAAATAAAATATAGCCTTGGCTAAGAGGAAAAGCAAACAAATGTTTAAGAAGCCTAAATTGCCACCTTAAAAGCGCTTATAAGATCTTCTAAAATGTTAATGCAGGTAGTCCTTGCTCTACAATCATTTGTTTAGTGACCGTTTGAAGTTATACTGATACTGAACTTTTGAGTGTTTTTCACACTTATGACCATTGCAGCATCCCCATGGTCTCATGATCACAATTCGGACGCTTGACCAACTGGCATTATTTATGATGGTTGCAGGCTCCAGGAGTCCTGTGTGACCTTCTGACAAGCAAAGTCAATAGAAGAGCCAGATTCACATCATAATCATATTACTAACTTAAGTGCAGTGATTGCAGGTTGAACTCAGCCTTCCATCCTTCCGAGGTGGGTGAAATGCAATAGGCTGACTCTGTAAAACTGCTTAGAGAGGGGCTATAAAAGCACTGTGAAGTGGCACATAAGTCTAAGTGCTGTTGCTATTTGCCTAACAATTGTGGCAAGAAAGGTTGTAAAATGGGGTCAAAACTCACTGTACAACTGTCTTTCTTCGTAATGGAAATTTTGGGCTCAGTTGTTCTCATAACTCTGCATCTTGTTGGCCTGGAAGACTTCATTGTTTTATTTTATTTTATTTTATTTTGGTTTACTTACTTATTATTTTGTTTACTTATTTATTTATTTAGATAGATAGCCAATTATTTATTTATTTACTTATTTATTTACCTTCCTATTTATTTGGGCCTTGCGCCCCTCGATGACGGATCTTGAATCAGGAGAGGAGGCACAAGGCAGGGAGGGGTTTTAAGTTTTAAGTTAGTTTTAAGTTTAAATTCTGGATTTTGAGTTAAAAAAATTATTTTATTATTTTGATTTTAAAAATATTGTAATGTATTGAAATTGTAATGCTATTTTAAATTCTGTAAACCGCCCCGAGTCTGAGGAGATGGGGCAGTATATAAATCTAAAAAATAAATAAATAAAAATAAACAACAATATGAGGTAGGGTGTTCCAGACATTTATCACTCGATTACAAAAACCGTACTTCCTACAGTCAAGATTACAGTGGTTTACATTAATTTGAATTTATTGACAGCCCTTGTGATGTTCTGGTTGAAATTAAAATATGTTAAGATAGCTGTGAGCAACACCCTCTGTTCCCGGATCAATGGGAATATCATTGGCCAAAGTAACAGAAAGAGGGACCACTTCATTCAGGAAGAGCTCTGGGAAAAGAGCTCTGAGCTTTAAAATTAAGATTAGGAAACTAACACAGAAAGTTAAGGCCCAGTGGCTGCAAAGAATGTTTGCTACTTAGTCTCCCAATGCATTTCAAAATGATTTTGGGTAGTTGCACCCCAGAACATTTATGCTTTCATTTGTTTTGGGAGAATCTCCATTTATTCCTGCTGGTATAGCTCTGCATCAGTCTAGCAATCTAATAATTCTAATATTTTAATTACACATTAAACGCATACATATCCAACCATACATACATAACAAGGTCATATACCATTAAGCTCCTTAGATCCAAGTTCCACAATTATATTTTTACTTTGAATTATTAACTAACTTTTTAAAATTTATTTTATTTATTCAGTGTTTTATTTTAAGGTTTGGTCTAGGACTGTACATTCTTTAATAAACACTTTTGAATAAATTAAGACCAGTTTTAAATAGTTTTATGGAAGGCATTTTTCTCTGTCACAAATGTGAGATTGGCATTAAAGATAACATTGCAGATTTTTGACACACTGACTTTTTAAGAAGAGTTAAATGTAGGGCTTTCCAATTGCTTTTATTTATTTTTGTTGCTTCAATATTTTAGGGTGGAATTGGTAGTGTTTAGATTTTTAATGAAGTTATTTTTGTTTTGATTTGTTAGCTTTCAATAAGTATATAATTTGTACCTCTGAAGATGCCAGGCACTTGAAGAAACATCAGGATTTTTTTTCCTTCTTCCTTGTGATTTTTTTGGGATCACCTGGATTCCATGACTATAATACGAAGTATTGGTTTTAACATGTGAGCAACTATGATCATGTGTTCTTTGTTGGTCCCCGGATAATTAGTTGAAAATGAAGCAGGGTCCATGGCTCAAGTTCAAAGCAGAGCTCCCACTTAATATATAAATCAAACAGTTGTTGAAGTCTGCTGACTTTAATGAATTTAACAGTGCTCAGCTAGTTTAGTTTTGTTGCAGTATTAATATAAGAAGGCAGAAATGCAGCCTTTTGGAAGAAAATGTACTTAAAATGCATAACATAAAGAACATGGGCTGAACTGAGAGTCGTACCAAGCCTATTTAGCTTTGCTCAGGTGCATTAATAATCATTTCCAGATAAGGTAAGGTGGTGTATAGGCTGCCTTTTATCGGTACCGACTTTCAGTGACTAATTTGTGGCACAGAGCTACCGGTATTTCTGTACTTAGAACACTTATGTGCATACAACACTGCAACTGTACAAAGAGTAAGATACGAAAGAAGCAACTGAATGCAAGGTCTCTCCTTATGGGTAACATCTCTGCCTTATTACAGAATGAGCTTTTGATATCAGAACACACATAACACAATTTAATAATTGGATATCATGGTGCAGATATTAAAAAATAGGAAAATATGTTAGTTGAAAAGTCACGGCAGGGACTCTTGGTAAAGAGGTAAGGGTCATCTCAAATCATTTCGGTTTCTCTATTGTAGGTCTTGTCAATGAAAGACGGGAACAGATTTCATTGCATTCTGTATGCTGATTATTGAAGAAATAGTAGATTCCTTTCTTTCCAAAGTTTGTGAGGCCTGACGTTTCTTTCTTAGAGACAGAATGGATCTGGGGATCAGTAAGATAAATGAGGCCTTTTCCATTATCAGTCACCCAGCCTGTCCAAAGGGGAGAAAAAAAAGTCATTTTGTTAATGTAAGCATTGTATAAACTCTCCTACTCCAAGCAAACGTAATAGTGAAAATGCACAAAAATATTTCATTTATTAAACAAATTTATATAGCCACCCAACTCACACCTGGTGACTTGTGACTGCGCAGGTTTGGAAATGTTTCCACTGATTAAATTTGCAATCTTTTATTTATTAGATTTATATTCCATTTGGTAGTATACATAGCACCTTTCCTTATCCAATTTTCCCTGGCAACCACCTTGGTGGGTTGCACCAAGAAAGAGTAACTGGCCTAATTACCAAGCAAGTTTCCATGGCTAAAGATGGACTTGAATCTAGATCTATCTTAGTCCCTTAAGTAGTAAAGGTGCATTTACAGACAATGTAACAATTAAAAACAGTTTCAAAGTATGACGTACAGAGGAAATAGAATTGTATGCTCTTTTGATTCTATGTTCCTAAAATATTTTAGCAGTAAATGTTGGTTCGGCAACTGCATTGAAGGGCAGAGGACCTCATGGCTAGAAATTGGGGTTTTATGAGTTTTATTTCTTATTTTCCCCAAGGCAACGGATTGACCTTGGGCCAGTCACTCTTTCTCAGAAAAAGGAAGAAGGCAACAGCAAGCACTTCAAAAATTTTGCCAAGAAAACTATATAAGTATCAGAAATCAACATTGATTTGAACATACTGAATAAATAGTGTCTTTGAATCAGGGTTGATTCCTAACAGTAATCCCTTTGATTGAACAGCCATGACACCATAATTGCTTTAGTAGAAAAATGTCTTCAGACATATTTTCACAAATGAGCACAAATGGCATCTAAATTATTTATGGAATATACTTGTGAGAAATTACTTATACTGTAGCTTAAATGGACATTAATCACTTGCATCTTCCAAACAATCAGTTAAAACTTTTGCTGCTGTTTGGCTGCTTTTTTTTGTTATTAAAAGTTTTATTGGTTATAATGTTACAAAAATACAAAAACATTTTATATGTTGTTTGGCTGCTTTTGAGAGACATTAATTCCATCCCATTCTCCTTACTGCCTGCCAACATTTTTCTTCTTCCTGTCATCTCTGTCCCATGTAATTATTCAGCATTCTATGGCTACTGAAATTAGAACTGTAAATAGTCACATGATGAAGAAGGTATGCTTGTTCAAAACAAACCTCAGCTTTTAATAACCCATTGACCTAATAAAATGTTAAATTTCACTACATGACAACTGCATGTTTACAAACCTTGTAAATCGACCACCACATCTGTGCCTTGGGAAAATTCGTAGCAGAAATGACCATATGCAAGTCCATATTCTGTGGCTTTGTACTCCAATTTTACTACATTGGTGTTGTTGGATAACTTCACAAATTCTCCTAGAATGTAGGGTTCCACAGTTACACATCCTTGGATAGACTTGCCTTCTAGTATCTGACAAAGAAATAAGAGAGATACATTATGAATATTATTTCCATAGAGATACTGTCCACTATTTTCATGAGGACATTTCTCCCTTATCTTCTGCTGAATTCCTTATAGCCTTTTGTTTTCTCCTTACCAAGAGTACCACTGATGGAATGTAAAAGATTTGTGTAGGGATGTTTTGCTCATACAGTCTTTTGTTGAATTCGGTCACATAGTACTGAGCTGTCATTTGCCGTTCCACATCATTGAAATGGTATATAATCTCTTTTTCTTCTTTGTATTCTTTGCCAACATACCTAGGGATAACGTAGCACACAACACAAATAATAGTCTCCAATTACTGGGACTAATATGACACATACCACAGTAATAATTCATGTTTATTTAGAAAATGTGTTCATTGCTCTTCTCCAATAGCAGCTTAGGTGTGATGTGAATATTTAATATAAAGACATTAAATATGATCTAGGCACAATGACCCTTTGAATAACCTGGAAGATTTTCCATAGCTGAGAAATCACTACCTTCTAAGTCAGTCTGGGTTCATAGTAGAAGGGGGAGCCATGGTTCTGAAACTCCTTTGGTTTTCCTTTCCCTTCCACCTTTTAATTAATTTTCCCTCCCACCTTTTAATTATAATTTATTTTGCATAAGAAGTAAAAATGCTGATATAAATTTTCCTCATGTTGGAAAGTGTCTAAAAAAACCAAAAGAGATATAACCTTATGCATTTGATGGGCTATTGGAATACTCTAGTAGTAGGAAGAAGGCATGGGATACGGTGGCTCAGCAGGTAAGACAGCTGAGCTTGTTGATTGGAAGGTCGGTAGTTCAGCAGTTAGAATCCCTAGTGCCGCGTAACGGGGTGAGCTCCTGTTACTTGTCCCAGCTTCTGCCAACATAGCAGTTTTGAAAGCACATAAAAAATGCAAGTAGGAAAAATAGGGACCACCTTTGGTGGGAAGGTAACAGCGTTCCGTGCGCCTTTGGCATTTAGTCATGCCACGGAGACGTCTTTGGACAATGCTGGCTCTTTGGCTTTGAAACAGAGATGAGCATCGCCCCCTAGAGTTGGAAATGACTAGCACTTATGTGCGAGGGAAACCTTTACCTTTTTTACAGAAAATCTAGGCACTCCCTTTTATGCATACCAAGAGCATGCTCAATTCTCCAATCATAAGGTCTTGTGCAGCTGACCCAGCAGCATCTGTTTACAGTAGGAGAGGGAACGGGTGGCACATTTGAAGGAATCACAAGGCTTCTATGAATACAAAACCTCAGGAGAAACAAACCAGAAACATAATGGTTAGGATTAAGCAAGATGGTCCAATTTCAAATCATCCTCAGCCATGGATGTTTAAGGGCAACTTTGGGCCAATTGCTATCTGCCGACCTAATGTGAAAACTACTGTATGTATACTCACTCTGAGGTCTAAAAAGAAAGCTACAAAATCAATCAAGCAAATAAACAGATGAGCAAGTATGCTCGGTAGTTTAAAAAAATGTACCAACTAAGGTTAGCAGAAAGGAATATAGTAATGTTCAAGGAGTGTGGCAGGTCCAAAGTCATGCAATTCGTTCCCATGGCCAATCAGATTTTGTGTCTACTTGGTCCAACATTTTTGCCACAGTACTGAAATAGTAATATCTCACCTGTTGAATGATGAAGCAAATTAGAGATTCTAAGAAATGAAAGAGGGATCCTGGCAGGTCTGAGAATGAAGTTATGAAGTAGAAAAACAAGAAAATCCCTCTAAACGTCTCCCACCACTGCCTCACAATCCATCCTGAGCCCAATATAATGCTCAGTGCTCCCCAATGTTATGTATCTGGGGAAGAAGAAATGTGTATAGAATCTTTTAGAAAGAATCCCCAGAACTAAAGTTCTGCATCGTTCTGCTTGAGTTCTGACTGACTGACATTATTAACAATACAAAAGCTTTATTCTTTCCCCATTCTATCAAAATTCAAGGTCAGAATTTATTATAGCTCAGCAGAGAACAAGTAGGTTTTATCAGTCTATTATAGCAAGCCATACATAAAGGGTAACAGAGAAAATTTCATTGTGCTCATATAACAGGCTTCTTTTAGAGGTCATGTTAGATTCTTTTTCATTCTTTTGAAGACAGATGTAAGTGGGATGTACAAAGATTCTGTGATAAAGCACAGTGAGGATCAAAGGGGAAAAACAACAACTCTCCTATTCTTCTTTACCCTCTTCACCCTGGGAGCCTGCCTATTCGGAAATGACTACATCTATTTTAGACTGTCATGGATCTCCAAACTTTCATTCCCTTCTCTTCCCTTTCTCCTTTTCTTTCAGACACTTTCCCATCTTAAACATAGGTTGGTATACCTGTATAAGAAGCAGATACTAACTGTTGCCCTATGACTTGGAGATAATTTGGTGACTCTTTGGCTAACAACACGAACCTTTTTCAGATGTTAAGGGTGTGCATAGGAGCACCAACATGCCTACCATTGCTGTCCTAATGTTCTCTTTATTTGTATTCATTTTTATATCCAATTCATGCTTTTACTTATATATATTATGTAATCGACAAAATAAATAAATTTTTAAAAAAATGTTCTAACAGATGCATTGTTTGTATGCATCAATTGCAAACGAGACATGATGGGTGAGATTTACTATCCTATTTCCCTAGTCTTGCCATTTTCCAAATATGAAGTGCTTGCATTGATTGTAGCAACTCCTTTGTCTGTAGAGAGATACTCTGAATTTTAAAATGTGAAGATTCAAAATAAACCCGAGAGATGGAGCAATGGCAGCAGTACTTCCCTGTGAGGGAGGTGATGAGAAGGCCTAGAGAGAAAAGCAAGGTTAATTTTCTTGTTCCTCCGAACATGCCTAGAGCTTTCACACATTCCAACTGTCAGCTTGCGCAGGGTAGTTATTTTCTTCCACTTTGTCATGTTCAAACATTTCGAACATCATGGTAGCAATTAGCCGTACAAGGCTAACAGGCCACATGTTTGTAAAGCTGGTTGGTATCCCTTAACAGGCTTTACAATGCAAGAGGGAGTTAACTATTTCATGATATACATTTTCCACAGTTCACCCAAAGGCGAGACTAGAATTGCATGCCATGAAAGTGTAGTGCCTTTACTATGCAAGCCTTTGATTTTATAAGTCATTATTCTGAAACCTGCTTTTATCTTTCACTCTGGTCAAATTCCCATGCAGCTGTGATGGTGAACCTATGTCACATGTGCCAGAGGTGGCAGGCAGCGCCCTCCCTGTGGGCACACGAGCCGTCACCCCAACTCAGCTCTGATGCACATGTGTGTGCACCTCCCACTGGCCAGCTGGTCTTCAGGTCTCTGTTGTGTATGTGCGGGGGTAGGGCACACATGTGGGCTATGTGCGTATGCATGGGGTGTATGTGGGAGGTGCATGCACGTGTGGGGTGCAGGGCACATGCAATAGTGCGTGCATGCACAGGGTGTGTGTCATGCCTCTGTCAGCATCTGACTCAGAGGTCAAGGATGAACAGCTGGCAGAGAGCAGTGAGGGGAGGCTGTAGCTGAGGATGAGGATGAGGATGGGGAAGAGCAGGCCCAGGCTGGACCCAGTGAGCTAGGGGCGGAGCCAGAGGGGAGGAGTTCAGAGGAAGAACTGGGATCAGCTCCCCCACCTGATCCGAGACAGAGACGCAGGGACAAGAGAGCTTTGGGAAAAGGTCTACTCAGGAGGAAGTGAGGAATGGGACACAGCTGAGATGAGGCCTTTAAAACCATCCAGTTTTGAGATGAGAATTGCTGGAGTCAAAGGCTGATTTTGCATATAGCTTCTCCCTGATCCAGAATTCCTTGGTAAGATATTCTTAGCCAACTTCGTTCCATGTTATCTCTGAATACCTTGGACTGCAGCCAGCTTTCATTGCTAATCTTGGCATCTCTCCGCCTTTTTAAAATGGGTTTTAAAATAAAGACTGCTTGCTTATAATTTATTGCCTTGTTTGTTGATGCATCGAGCTGGGTCATCACAGGGTGGGACAAATACAGGAGGTGCAGACATGCGTGAGGAGGTGGGATGCATGCAGGGGGTAAGTGCACATGCGTTGGCTGCATGCAGGGGGTCACATGCAAATACACAGGGGGTAGGGGCATGCGCAGGGCCCACACGTGCATTGCTTTTTTGGGGTTCTAAAGTTTAAGATAAAACTGTGATGTTTAAGGATGAGTATCCCATCACAATGAGCATGACAGGGCTCTGATGCATGTAAAAAAAAAGATGCCAGATTCTTCAATGGTCTCTTCGTCACAAAGTTCCTCCCTCCCAGAGGAACCAAAACTAAAAGGAATGCCTGTGGAGGTTGCTGTTTCTAGGTCCAAATACACAGAACATCTTTTCCTGATGTTACATGATTTTTCAAGAATGCATAGTGTATTGTAGCTTCATGGAGAAAAACCAGGGGACAAAAACTATCTAGAACCTGCCTCTCCAAATTCTTTGTGTCAGGATGGTGGTGAAAAGTGACATATTTTGAGTTCAAGAGGTCACTAAACAATTGTTATACTTCACTGTTCTCAAGAAGGAACTGTCAAACATCAGAAAATAAAGTAGTGGTTCAAATAACACACAGCCTTTTGACCAAGGATTGGTAACACACTATTAAATTAGTTGTTTTCTTGACGTTATAGTCTATACATTGACAGAACTGACCTTGATGCAGAAGGTCCTGTTCTGTTCTGTTCTATTTATATATTCTAAGTAGATTTTTTTGCAGCAATTTCTATTATTCTGATGATCAGAAGTGGGCCTCTCATTACCTGTTTATAAGCTTCCTGAATATACAGCAACCGTGTCAAACATAATGCTGACCCAGATAACCCAATAGTTATTCTTCTAATTTTCCTTTATCTGTATTTTCATCTAGCATCTACTTTGGTTGGAAGATTTTCTCTACTCCAATGCAATCGGGCAAAGAACTTGATCTTTATAAGGCAGGAAGCACTAATGCTCCTCTTCTAGAATGATAGCAACACTGACACAGGAAACATCGGCATCTTCTCTACATATCTGATGATCCTTAAAAATTCTCTGTTATAAACAGAAAGCATTTCTTATCTGAAAGAAAACCAGAGAGATGCATAAAGATGCCAGAGCGGATCTAAAGCAGAGGTTCCCAAACTTGGCAGCTTTAAGACTTGTGGACTTATTTATTTATTTATTTATTTTATTAATTTTATATACCGCCCCTCTCCGTAGACTCGGGGCGGTTTACAGCCTGAATTAAAACAATACAATAACAATACATCATTAAATTTAAAATCTAAAATCAATCAACTCCCAGGAGTTGAAGTCCACAAGTCTTAAAGCTGCCAGGCTTGGGAACCTCTGATCTACAGGAACATGTTTTAAGATTTAGTCCTACAGAGAGATGTCCTCACAGTAGAGTTGCATTGTTACAATTTCAGAATGGTACTGTTAAAATAGCAGTACCTTTCTTCATAACATGAAGCTTTAAACAGACTATAAAATAAATGATAATAAGCTTCTCAAAATAAAATAATCAACTCCCCTTAAATATTAAAATGGAAAATTAATTAGCATATTTCTGAGATACAAAAAAGTCACCATGACTCATACAGCTCCTGCAAAATCAATGAGGATGCTCAAAAGTCTTAAAACCCTTGGAACAGCATTGCCAGAGCTGTACAACAGACCCTCTCTTTACCTTTAAGGTTGGAAAGAGAACTCAAGCAAGAGACTGGGGAGAAAATTGGAACATCTATTCCTCACTGCAACTCTATCCACCCTCTAATTGTACAACATTCCTTTTATAGAGATGGATGAGCATATTGAAAATCTTAGAGCTGTGTTCACACTTGTGCCTAATTATGGCACAAACACACCCTAGCATCATCTTTTCTGGGAAGATTGTGTTTGCTTGTCATTACGTTCATGTTATGAGTGAAATAAGTTTAAAATCTCCCTGACACCGTACAAGGGTAATTTTGGGGTATATAAATAGTTTGCCTTTGGTATCCATTACATTAGCGGGTTGTTGAATGATTGAAGTGATCTAAAACAGAGATTATAGACAAATAAGAGCAGCCACAATGGGGAGAGCAAATTTAATGTTGGTATAAAAAAAATTCTGAGTTCAGGATGGATATTTAATTCAGCAGTGAAGAAACACCCTCAGTTATTTTGCCAGGTCAAGGCTAAGTACAGTCCTGGATTCTGATATGTAAATTTCACTTGTAAATTTTCCATTTAGGAAGAGTTTTAATTTTGGTCACAGAAAACATACACAGGACAAGAATAAGGAACTTTTTGTCCACCATATGCTCCTGATTTACAATCCATAGCATTCCTCACTACCACCCATTAGTCTTGCTAATTGGGTTTTCAGGGAGTTGTAGTTCAGCAATATTTGAAAGCCCCATCCCATTCCGATTTAGAACAATAAAATATTTGAGAATGAAATTAAGATTTTAAGCACATCTACCTATCTTGCTTTCTCTTACAGTCATGGGAAAAAAGATGCACCGATGGAGACTAAATTTCCAGGAAACTCTTCCTTGTTATTTTTGTAGAGAGAGATGATCCACAATGTGCTATTGTTCCAAATTAGATTCCTCCATGAATGGCACAGTCAAATTTGATTCAAGAATTCAGGCCTTACTTTCAGTCATGTAAAACTGGGTGCAGATCAGAGATTAACCCATTTATCTAACTGAAATCACTTTTTGGGAAACAATTACTCCAATTTACTTCCAGGTTAGAAGTAATAATAGGATAACCTGGCAAAACAGGACTGCAACCTACTTTTCAGAACTGGAGTGCTGATCCAATTGGGATTCTACTCCTCTCTAGCACTAGCTTTTCAAGCAGACATTATACATTTGTCCCACTATTTCTCAATTAGCTTGAAGACTGGAATTCTCTTCATGCTTTTCCTGTAGTGGACTCTATGGAATGACATTCTGAACAAATATGCATAGAATTTACAGAAGAGTCACATTCTTTTTTTATCACTATTTGGTCCTTGTGAATAAGGTGAAATAAAAGTATGCAAATATGTTGCTTTGAAAACAATGGGATGTATTGCTATTAAGGACAATGACACTTGGGGCAGCCTATTTCTAAACATCTGACAATATCAAGATGACAGAAGTAATATCATGGTATTTTCAGCTTTGTCTTCTAACATCAGAGCCTTATTTTCCAAAATGGTAGAACTGACCCTTGTGGACTTAAGAGCTGCTTCCTATCTTATCTCTTTCATTTACAGTAAAGAAACAGCTTCATGTCATGGAAGGAATGTGTGTCTGTTTTGACTTATGAAACAGAAATATGCATACCAAACTGTTGTTTTGACTTGCAACTACATTCCCCTATGGGTTCTTACATTTTGCTTTTTATCACCAGATACAAAGCTACCAGCATTGGAAAAAAGCATACTGTTTAAAGATTAAATTGTTGTATTATGAGATTTTGAAAAATTGTTATATCAATTTTTCTTAATGCTGAAAAAAAATATCAATTTTTTTTCCAACAGAACTATGTAATGCTAATAATTCATGGCACAGTTTTGTAACTAAAATACTGCTAGAGGAAAATAAAATAGCTTGTCCTTCACTGACAATGCAAGTTCATTTTCACTTCAAAGAAGATATGCCTTTTCTGCTAGAGGTGTCTGATTCTGCTTATAACAATCATGTTAATACTAGATGAATTTTCTAGTATTTTGAACTGAATTAAGCAAGCAAGCTTTGCAAAAATATTTGCCCTGCCCTCTGCTTGAACATGGAAAGCTGGTGGACATTACTATGCCTAAAGTGAGCACTTTCTGTAAAATATGTATCTATGAAAGAAAGATCAGATGTAGAGACTTAAGCATGGTACCCTTTATAGAGAGAGTAAAAAATTAGATGGCTAACTAAGGACTTCAGCTGAAAAATTCTTTGCCATATTCTGCAGTCCACATGCAACTGTGTTCTATGTATATTTACATGGACAAAAAGAAAAAAATAAGTCTTTTTACTAGCCAATTTAGACATTGTTTTAAGCTGAATTGAAATTATCTTATATCTAAACCTTTGCATTTCACTAAAAATGTTTATTTGAAAAAAAATCTGAAAGCAAAACATATAGGTATGGTTTGAAAAATAAAGTAAATAAAAGGAATATCGTCAAATCTCCTGGCCAATTCTTTAGAAGGATTGTTGATAGATTACCAATTAAAACTGACAAAGAAAAGCACAATCCAGACACAACTTTCTGGAAGAACTTAAGATCTTTGGTTTAATTAGCCAAATCCCTGTATTTGTTGCTATTATGGAAGTATCAGTATTGCCTAACATTTAAACAACTAAATGTATTTGCTGGGATATTATTCTGTGAATAAGCATTATTTAGTACAGTTTATTGAAGAAAGAAAACCTGTGCTGTGGTCTTCAGCCTCTGTGGATGACATGTTTATCTCTAAGTTGTCTCTCTTCCATAACCATGAATTCTTATGAGACAAATAAGTAGCCTGTATCCAAGACAAAAAAAAGGAAACACCAAGAACTACCAAATATAAAAATCCTACCAATTTTTCAGAGAGGACTAAGCATTCTTAGCCAACACAGAACAATATTTTGATAACAAAATGAAAGATGCTACAAGGGGGATCATAACTAAACATTGAATCCATTCCCATTGGGAAATTATTCTTACTCCTGAGAAAATGTGGTTCCTTCTAATTTAGTACTGATACACATAACTTTGCAACATCTTTAAAAGCATCAATTGGTCAGGTAGTGTATGGCCAGACGGTGGCAGCAAGGCTAACCTCTTGTCTTCCTTCATTCTTTTGGAGAAAAAAATATATTTCTGTCATTGGCTCATTTGAGTGAAATGGGTGCCATTGAAAGCAGTAATTGCCTGAGTCAACACCTTACATATGGAAATGCTTTTTTATTGTAATTAATTCCTTTAACAGGTGCTTATGTACTGCCTGGAGGAAGTATCTTTGAAACTCATAAAAATCAAAGGATATTAAAGTGTTCTTTAATAATACATTGGAGGGAGATTTTTCCTTCTTGCGCACAGTTGTCCCTGAACTCAGAGGACTGGCTGACTGCACTGTTAGTAAGTAAGTGCCTTTTGCACTGTGTTTTTACCCTTTATCGTTTAATTACCGTATGTTATTTGTCTTCCAAGGGTGGTTACACTAATTTGCTACAGCTACCAAACAACATTAAGAAACAACTTTAGCTTAAGCACAGTCCTTGAGAAATGTTTTCAACGTGCAAAAAAACCAACAACAAAGTTTAAGTATCATTGCAGAGCAAAGCTACCAAAACCGAAAGTCTTTCATCAGTCCTAGCTTTCAAGCAGGGGTATCTAACCTTGGCAACTTTTTAAGATCTGTGGACTTCAACTCCCATAATTCCTCCCGCTGGCTGGAGAATTCTGGGAGTTGAAGTCCACAAGTCTTCAAGGTTGGCTACATCTGCTCTAAAAGCAACCGCCCATCAACTTGGCCAGTTTTTTTTCCTTTCAGGCTTCCAACTTGGCAGCTTTCAGACTTGAGGACTTCAATTCCCAGAATTCTCCAGCCAGCTAATTGAAGTCTTAAAGCTGCCAAGTAAGTTGGAAGACCTCTGCTTTTAAGGCCGTTGCCGCGATTCGTAAGAAATTTGGCGGAGTCGCCTCGAGCGTTCGGGAAGCGCGAGACGCGCACGGGCCCGTCCTCTCGAAGAAGCAGAGAGGGCAGAGTTTCTGCCCGTCTGGAGCCTGGCTCCAGTTCCCTCCCCCTCCCCCCCCTCCCAGGTGTGTCTCCAGCCGAGAAACCTCACAGGAAGCCGCCTCGCCTCCGAAAGGCGGAGCGTCCAGCGTGCCCCAAGCGCCACTTTTATCCGGGGCTACACCTCCAAGCCTTTTCCCTCCGCCCTACCCTCCCTTTCTTCCAGCCCCGTGACGCGACTTTCTCACGTCCCTCGAGTATGCAAGCAAAGCCATATAAGGCAGGCAGGCAGGCAGGCTTCTTCACCTTTCCTCTCTCGCTCTGCTCGGCTGCCGAGCTGTGCAGGGTGCAAAGAGGCCGCCTTACCTTAGAAGGCTATGGCTGTCTGGCCCTTCTTTGCGGAGCCCCAAGCTATGCCGCCACGCCATCAGCAGCGATGTAAGACTAGCAAACTCCTTAAACTCCTCCCGAGGTGGACAAAGCAGCAATTTCCGGAAAGCGGGGCACAAAAAGCGGGCAAGAGGGTTCAGGACAAGGAACGATGAATGGAAGCTAATCAAGGAGAGACGCAAGACATTGAGGAGAAACTTTCTAACAGTGAGGACAGTTGTGGGTGCTTCATCAGTGGAGGTTTTTAAAGAAGAGACTGGACAGTCACTTGTCTGAAATGGTATAGGGCAGATGCCTTCAAACTTGGCATCTTTAAGACTTGTGGACTTCAACTCCCAGCAAAGCTGGCTGGAGAATTCTGGGACTTGAAGTCCACAAGTCTTAAAGATGCCAAGTTTTGAGGACCCCTGCCTTAAAGGGACAGGTTTCTGAGAAAATCTTTACTTTAAAGAAATCTGCTGAATATAGATGTAATGTCAACAGGGTTTTGTTTTTTTTGAGAAAAAGTTGTTTACATTCTAGCCATTAAATAAAACCCTGCTTTTTTGTAGCAAAAAAGCCTTAAAGCTGCCAAGTTTGGGGACCCCTGGTATTGGGTCTCCTGCTTGAGCAGGACTAGAAGACCTCCCAACTCCAAGGTCCCTTTCAACCCAATTCTGATTCCCTTGTTCCAAGAGCCTGCAGTTCTCCAGCGACAAGGAGGAGCTCTCTACATGGGGCTCCCTGTGAGGTGCACCCAGAGACTTCAGCTGGTGCAGAATGCAGCCGTGCGAATGGTTACAGGGGCAGCACAGTTTACTTGTGTGACCCCTCTCCTGCGCGAGCTGCATTGGCTGCCAGTGGTCTTCCGGGTTCGCTTTAAGGTTCTGGTCATGACCTTCAAAGCGACCCATGGCATTGGACCAGGGTAC
>JANHFP010004942.1:203970-219054 GCA_032468135.1 Calamaria suluensis
GAGGGATTTTAAGTTTATTCTGAATCTTAAGTTAGAAATTATTTTGATTATTTTGCTTATTTTGATTTTATTAAAAAATATCTATTAAGTGCTGTAAATCTTTTTTAAATTCTGTAAACCGCCCCGAGTCCTAGGAGATGGGGCGGTATAAAAGTCGAAAAAATAAATAATAATAAAAAATTCTTCTACATTCAGCCTGTTCCTCAAATTGCCATAACTACTGAGAACCACACAAAATTGAAATGAGTAAATCCAATTGGACAATAATCTTTATTTTTGCCCGGAAGACAAATCCAACTCACTATCACCTGTTCCTAAAATCAATTGGCTCACCTAGCCCAAGTTTCTCAAACGAAGACAATCTACCTAAGCTCCTAGGCAGAGAGCTTTCTTCCACCTCATTTTTAGAACTGTATTTTCCGAATTAGAAAAGCCAAGGATTCAGCTTTACACCTGTATATATTTAGTTTAGGATAGTACTGGTGGCAGTCACACCAGGTTGTACAACCGAACTAAGGATCAAGCAATAATCCCTGATAATCAGAAGAAAAGCTATTTTCCTTCAAGCTTTGGCGAGTCTCCAGGAAAAGGGGTTAAAGCAATTTTTGTTTTCTATTGCCTGCAAGCACTTAATTGTAGGAGGATTTAGACGTTCTTACCAAATACAATTAGGAAGGAATAATTAATCTGAAATAAAAGCCACATTTGTAGAATTTCCTTTCAAGGTTCCGAAACCGCTTGCTCGGATCATTTCGAATACTCTTTTCTTACGCTCAGCTAACTGGCCGGGGAATTCTGGGAGATGAAGTCCACCTATCTTTACAGTTGTTGAGACTGAGAAACTCTGATTTTTTTTAAAAAAGGTAAACGTTCGCTCTTCTAAATCAGGGGTCCCCAACCTTGGCTTGTGGACTTCAACTCCCAGAGTTCCTCAGCCAGCAGGAAGTCCACAAGTCTTAAAAGTGGTCAAGGTTGGAGACTCCTGTTCTAAGTAACATTTCCCGCCCTCCCTTTCTTCCGTCCAGACACTCCCCACCCCACACCACTCGTTCTCCAGGCGGACCTAGTAGGTAACTTCCGCCTGTAACCCCGCCCCCCGCCCCACAAACAGAGAGAAAGGGAGGGGGAAGCCTCCCTTTCCCACCCGGGTTCACCCGAGCTCAAGAACGCGCGCGCGCTGAAGCCTGGGAGTCGCAGTCCGCCAGCGGGGTTGGAGCGCGGAAAGAAAATCTGCGCAGGCGCCATTGCCTCGTTGCCGCTCCTCTTAAGGGAAGTAGCGCCGCCATTTTCTCTGGCGGACTGAAGTGAACGTTGCGGTTCCGCACGGGGCGAGAGCCGAGTTTCCCTTCCAGCGCTTCTGCCCGTTTGCCGTGAGCGTCGGGGTCTCCCTTCCGAGGCGGTAGAGCGGAGACGAAGGCCGGAAGCGAAGGTGAGTCCGGGGGGGGAGGGGGAGGAGGGGTAACGATTTTTTTCAAATGGCTCCTTAAAGCGGCAGATGGCTCTTGAGGCTGAAGCTCAGCCTAGCCTGGGCCGTTTTCCCTTTATCGGTTGTCTTGGCTTCCTTCCCCCCCCCTTCACCGCCTCCCAGCAGCCTCTCCTTTCCGCCTCCGTCATTGTTGCCGTTAAGTTTCTCTTTTCTCTCCCCCCCCTCCCCTTTTTCCTTTCTGGAGCTTCCTCGTTTCCTCCTCCGGCCGGTGTTGCTTTCCTCCAAAAGTTCTGCACACACACACACACACACACAGAGGATCTCCTGCCCCCCTAAACTAAACAGATTAACGTCCAAGTTCTGTTGGAAGAGGAACCTCTTGAGACGGGGGCGAAGGCAGAGGTGATTTTCAATGACCTCTATTACTCTCCTCTTGTGTTTTCTCTGTGTGAAGCCGTGTCTTTATTTAAAGCAAAGCAAAACCCCTCTTTTTATCGCTTCCCTCTCCCCTACAGCCTCGAGAGAGCTGTCTCTGAAAGGGGCTTTTTTATGGGATTTGTAGGGAACCGGCCCTGGGAGGTATGTTTGTTTAAACGGGGTTTTGGAACTCCCCTGTTTTTATTTTGGAGTCTCTTACCCAGACTTGATCCAAGGGTTATATGTGAACCTGGTGAGATGTCCGTGCTAGTAGCAATTGGGGTACGAGTAAGAAAGCCAGAATCATTTTCATTAGTTTGCTTTTGGGTTCATGGGATGTGTTTTTGACAACATTGCATCCAGGTTCCAGGGGGGAAAAAAAATCCAGGGAATTCTCTAACAATCAGTGGAACAATTTTTGCCTCCAGAAAGCTGGTGTGGATGCTCTAACACTGGAAGTTTTTAAGAAGAGATTGGACAATGGTTTGTCAGAAGTGGGATAGGGCTTCCTGCCTGAGGAGAGGGTTTTTTTTTTGAAAAATCTCTTAAGAAGAACGGCGTTGTTCTTATATGAATTCTTACAGAAATGGGGAAAAGAAACAAAATTCCCCCAAAAAAACTTGGTTTAAAATGTAGCCCCTTATTTTAAAGACCTCTGAGTTTGGATTTGTTTAAGTAGCAATTTTAACAAGAATTCCTGAACTTTATTTTTTGCAGCTTGGAATAGAATGAGTGGCTGTCGTGTCTTTGTTGGACGTTTAAGCCCCCATGCTCGGGAACGAGACGTAGAGAAATTTTTCAAAGGATATGGCCGTATACGTGAGATTAATCTAAAAAATGGCTTTGGTTTTGTGGTAAGTATGTTTATTCAGGTATATAAGCTAGAAAGAAACCCAACACACTTCTTCATTCTCTCAAAAAAATAAATAATGAATACAATACTGCTAGAAGTGCATATCTGTCCCAGTTTTAACTGGAGAAGAAAATTCAATAAATTGTTAGCAATGTTTTTCACAAGCAAACTCTTAAGTTATATAGACTTGTCTTTTCTGCTGCTAGAGACAGAAATAGCTAACCAGCCTGCACCAATGCAGGCAACAATAAATTCTGTCTTGCTACATATTATTGTAGCTCATCAGAGAACCAAAAGTGAATGATTAATGTTGGGAATGTCATAATTTATCTCATCCCTGAAAGGAGTAGAAAATGGGCAAATTGAGCACTTGTTTATCTTTCTTCCAAGTGACAGAGAGGATCCCCTTACATTTAGCCTTCCATGTTTATGGAGGCTGCAAGTAGTTGTATCTTTAAATAACCTCTAGCTTTTGATCACCATTTATATAAAAACCTAACATTAAAAGTTGGTTAAAATTATATTATGAAATTGTATTAATGATTTATTTGATTATTTGAAAATTTATTTCAATATTATGAAGAGGGTTTACTGGTGAAATGTTGAGGACAATGCCAATATTTTTTACAGATTTTCAAATGTCCTGTAAGAAAAATTACAGGATTTAGTAAAACATTAGAATTTAATTTCCAATCTTTTGGTGTGAAATCCATGCATATTCTAGATATACATATAAATAAGGTATATTTCGTTTTATTTACTTAAAATGAATAGATGTTTTTTTAAAAAACCACTGTACCAGTTTTCTCGGTCCTGGTGAATACCAGATTAGTGGAACTGCATGTTACATCTTCTCTCGCTCCTGATGATAGAGTCATATGAAAGGATAGCACAGTCTGGATCAAACATGAGGAGCCTGCATATGTTTTTCTGAACTATATCTTATGCAGGAGCCCTTACTAGTGATCGCAATTGGGTCAATTTGATTGCTAAGCAGAAAATCATGTAACCATGACAGTTCCTCAACTCCCCTTTGGTTGTTAAATGAAAAACCACATGACCATGACATGTGATTTTACCTCTGCATTCTCTATTAACTTTACTAGTCACAAGCCCATAGCAATGCACACATATATTGGACACTGTAACAGTTGTAAATGTTAAGATTGGTTGCAAAGGTGGTTTTTTTAAAATAATTAAATGAAGTAGTCAATAAGCAAGGACTGTCCGTAACAGACTCGCACTTTTATACCAATAGGGAGGAATGTTGAGAATTATGAGCATAATGTGGAGACATCTGAGTTCTCCACATCTGATACAACGCAATGGATAAAAATTATCTCAGGAATTAAAATCAGGGTTAGGCAATTTTAAATTATAGCTCCAACAATAACCAGAGCTTATAGAATTTTTACTAGCAAAATATTTTACTTGTTTCATTCTTTTGTTTTCCTAGGAATTTGAGGATCACAGAGATGCAGATGATGCAGTTTATGAATTGAATGGCAAAGAGCTGTGTAATGAAAGGTACTGTTTTAAGTCATATGAAAGTGCAATGGCAAATCTGAGTTTGTTTCATTTTAATGCACTTTGTGGGGTTATTGTGAGGATAGAATAAAAAGGGACAACAACATGTATGCCAATTCATACAGGGAAAAATCCCAAATGCACAGTCAGGCAGTATGTTTACAAGGATCAATTAAATTTGCACAGAAATTATGGAATAATATTTGAGAATTGATACTTTTAAAAACTTTGAAACAAAGCCTTAAATCAGAAGATTAATGAAAAAGAATGAAGTGTCATAGGCAGGATTTCAGATTATATTTGAGACAAACGCATAGTGTACTTGTAACAAAATTAATAAATATTCAGTTTTCTGAAGCAGCCCAAAAGTATTATTGGTTTATATCAGAGGTGTATAACTTCTCTGATACAGAGAACTTCAGGTCTTAGAGGTACCCCCAATAACTCCTTAAGCCCAAATGGGATTCACTTGTACAAAAGCTTGGTAAATTAAGAAACATCAGGAATGTCTTTCTACTGAATCATCTTTATTCTTTAACATAGACAGTAGAGAATCTTTCCTACCCCCAAGTTCTCTGTACACCTTGATGGAAAAGTTGGTGGGGAGTAATATACTGTTTACGAATTTGGCTTTTCAAGCTAATATCTTGGCCAGTTCTTAACTAACTAAATGATGTAGAAATGAATGCACTTTGTTTACTCATCTTACATATCTTTTTATTTTTCAGTTATAGATTTCTGAAGACCTTAATTTAGGCAGTGAGAGATTTTCTTGATTGTAATGATCTGAGTTAACAAGAATTTGCTTTTGTTCTTAAGTTTGTTCAAAATTATCACCATCATTTTTGGCTGATTAATATATCCATTAGAAACAGATTGAAATACTAAACTTACTTATTTTTAATAGGGTTACAATTGAACATGCCAGAGCCCGAAGAGGGGGTAGAGGCAGATACCCACAACGATTCAATTATTACCAGTCTTATGGGGGTGGATCTAGGTAAGAAGGACATTTTGTTTACTACACTGTTACATGTGGTTTTAAAATATCTCAATTCTTAGATTCAGGATTGTAATAATATAATTGATATTTCTAGATACATTTTAAGATGCTTCTCCAGTAAGGCAATAAAATCATCTTTTTTATTTTTGTAACTCCAAGCTAATATAATTGCAAACAATTTTGGTATATGTACTTTATTGGTTGAAGATGCTAGATTCAAATAATTTAAACACTGAGAGGTTCCTGCTACTGCTTGTAACTGAAGTGTTTACAGATTGCACATAACTGCTTCTACAAATTATTCTCAGCTTCTACTCAGTCTCGAAAGGAAAGGTTTATAATTTGGGTTTCATAAAAGTTTAAATTTCAATCTGTAAAGCTTGTTCTTGTATGAGCATCATTGAATAGAATGGCTCTTGTAAGCTGTATTGTGCCCTGGTTGTCTATAATTTTAAGTTGTGGGGCAGCTGGACTATGGTTGAAAAATATAGCTGTAAAAGCTACCAGTATCCTAGGGCTATCACTCCTTATAGTGAAACTGAAATTTGAGATCTTAAGTAATGCTTTTTTGAAACCTATAAGAGCTATTGAATAATTATATGTGACACATATTTGATAGCATCTTTAAAAATAACATGTTTCTCAGATTTTCTGGTATAAACTGTTATTGGAAGTAGCTAGTACATATTCAGACCCTTGTATTGATGGTTATATAAAATATAACAAAATTTCATTTTAATGTATGCCTAGTAGTGTACATTCAAAGTGACAATAAAGTTATTCTAAGTCATATAACATCTGTATTTTTGCATTACATTCTGAGGCAAATTTCTTGCCATCCACAAGTACAAAACATTGAGAATTTGTACTTTTGCATATTGAAATGTCCTGTTCAGCTTCTCTTTTTTTTAATGCAGTGCTATTGCTGCAGTAGGAATGATCCAAGGTCCAGGCTAAAAATGAACTTTTAAAGTAGGATATGTGACTGATTTTCATGGGTATCTGGCATGGTTGTAACGTTCATGACAGATAGTGCCAGACAAGAAGAGACTACTATTTCCATTGCCTCAGCCTGCCAGTTGGGGGATTCTGAAACTTCTGTTTAAATGCTCTGAAGATCTGGATATTCTGAAAAAGGGGGCATTTAGAGGTATGCAAATTAAATTGTGTGCAACTAAATTGCCTCTTCTTTAATTCTCCCAAAAAATGTTGATTGTTGCATTTGTTGTGATATGACAAAGCGATCACTTTTAAGATAGACTGAATAAACAAATGTGGAGGCTTCAATTATTCATACACTTCTCTTATAACACCTTGGGGTTTGATGGCAACAAGCCAGCTCTTGTAGTAGCAGAGCTGTTGCAATAATGTCAATGAACTCAGTAGTTCCTGAGCTTTCTGCAGCTTATTGAAAAGTACATATAACCCACAACCTTATCCTCTCGGGGCTGATTTGTTCATATATATTCATTATTTGTGCCAAATAATGTATAAAATTCTTTGGAAATTGTTGTATTAGGTGATACCTTTCAATAGGAAAGCTTTCAGTACAGATAGTCCTCAACTTACAACAGTTCATTTAGTGACCATTCAAAGTTACAACGGCACTAAAATGATTTGACAGTGTTTCACATTTATCTTTGCAATATCCCCATGGTCATATGATCAAAATTCAGATGCATGACAAGTGGTTAATGCTTATGATGGTTGCAGTATCCTGGGATCATGTGACCAGCTTTAGTAAACTTCTGACAAGCAAAGTCAATGGCGAAGCCAGATTCACTTAACAACCATGTTACTAACTTAATGGAATGATTTAACAGCTGTGGCAAGAGAAGTCATAAAATGGGACACTCACATAACAGATGTTTCATTTAGCAACATTAATTTTGGTCTCAGTTGTGGTTGTAACTCGAAGGCTACCTATACTGAAATACTGAAATGTTGTACAAGTAGCCCTTATGACTACAATGGAACCCAGAATTTTGGTTGCAAGTCCTTGCAGTCATAAGTTGAGACACCATGTGATCTAGACTCGATTTTATGAGTTGTAATAATTGCAAATTGAATCGTGGTTGTAAGTAAATCATGTGATCATTAAGTACATCAAGTTTTCTGAATATGGTGGTTGTTTTTTGCTGGAGACCAAAAATGTTGCTAACCACAGTCATGTTACCATAGGACATTGCAATTGGTGATAAATGCTAACGAGTTCCCAATTATCCAAAATGCAATCACATAACTGGGAAGTTGGCAGCCATAAGTAGTTTTGTTTGCTTTCATAATGTAAACTAGTAACAACTCTGCTGTTCTTTAAATACATTGTTTAAATATAGAGTAGTCATTTAGAAATCTTTTGAAGAGATAAAAGTCTGACAAATGTAGAAAGTGTCTAAATTTTCTGCTGGCAATTTAGTTAAAGAGTAATGGGAAATGTTTTCCATTTGTAGTCAGTATGGTCCACCTCTTCGTACTGAACACAGACTTATAGTTGAAAATCTTTCTTCACGTGTCAGCTGGCAGGTGAGTTGGTGCTTACTTAAATAACATTTATGATTTTTAAAAAGGATGGGTTTTGGTTTCCTAAAATGGTCAACATAAAGCATTAGCACATTTTTTAAAGTAAGAGGCTTAAATTCTTTCATTTGCATTACCAACAAGCAAACAATGCTTATATTTTAAAAACTGCTAATTAGTGTTTCTTGGACAAATGAAATCTTCACCACATAAGATTGTTAGGAAAAAAAGATTTCAATGCTTAAACATTCAATATAATAAATAAAAGGCTGGTCTCATTGAGTGATAAAGCTGCAGATTGCTTCCAATTTTATATCTGGCTTCAATAGAATGAACAGAATTATTCACCTGTTTAAAAGTATTGTGTTATGTTCTAATGCAGGATGTTTCGTGCATTATGTTATCTGTATTCTGAAAGGGACTTGTGGCTTACAGTGAGTAGCTAACATGATTTTAAATATCCAATTTGTGCATGTATTTGGGCATAAGTATTGTCAGTGAAACAAACTGTTTGGGGTTTTCGGATATTCATTTGGGAGTGAAAGTTTAGACCACGTTTGTTTTTCTCTTAATGTATCCTTGAGTTGCTAATGGGATTCAGACCTATACCCTCCCCCCCCCTCAACAAGTTTGGAAACAATTATATGTTACATTTCATTCTCCCATTCAGTTTTTTAAAAATAGCATTCAGGTTACTAAGCCATTCTTCTCCAACCTACTATTTCTATATGTGCTCTTTACAGCATAAATTCTATTATCAGTGTATAAAAAGTATACATTTCCAGATTTTTTTTAAAAAAAAACCTACATTATGCTAGATTTAAAGAATAGATGTTAATAGGGCAGAAGTAAGAAAACTCATTAAATTGTAAATCTCTATTATATTTTAATTTCAATAGTGCTTAGACTTATATACTTATAGAGTTTTACAGTCCCCTCTAAGCGGTTTACAGAGTCAAAATATTGCCCCCCTAACAATCTGGGTCCTCATTTTACCCACTTCTGAAGGATGGAAGGATGAGTCAACCTTCAGCTGGTAAGAACTGAACTCCTGTCTGTGGGCAGTTAGCCTGCAATACTGCATTCTAACACTGCACCATCACAGCTCTTTAACCAATTCTGTTTAGATTTTATCCATAATTTCTAAAATTTTAGTCTGTATGACAAACTAAACTAATGTATTTGATTATGTTTTTGATATCATGATATTATATGGCCATCTTTATTGAACTTCATTTTATATCCTTTTTACATAAGTCTACAAAAATGATTGAGACAGCAATCAAGTTTCTACACTGTCAGTCTCACTGAAATGACTCTTGGTTTACAATAAAAATTCTACCTTGAAACATTTTAAGTGCTATTTTTTTACTCTGTAAATTTTAATATCTGTTCTTTAAATATGGTTTTCCACCATCTCAAGGAAGGAAGAATAAATAAAAGGTTGGAAGTAAACTAAACCCCTAGTTTAACAGACTAATGGGGAAAAGAGGTATCTATTAAAATTTAAAAATATTAAATCCATTAGGATTTTATTCATAGATAAAGTGGCAGATGGGATTTAATACATAAAAATTAAGATTTTTTGCATGGAATATATAACATAAACAGAGTTTCTCTGATTCATCTAAACCAACATGGTTACATCAAGATTTATTATAATTGCACAAGTATGAACTGGGGAGCTGTCAAGAAACTGATTTTAGCAGTTTAATATATTGCACAATAATTTTAGGTCAACAGATGTAGGGTCATTGCATTTGGAGGAGAACAGATGTATTGATCGAATAGCATAACATGATACACTTTCTCTAATATGAGAAATTCACATGGGAGAAAGTAGGAAGATTGGAACTTGGATTATTTTGGAGAGCACATTTTGTTTAATTGGTGTATCTCTGATCTTCCAGGTTTGCAATGTCATCTCTTATGACATGTAAAATCTTATGACATGAAACTTGTCTTATAGATTACATTCAGCAATATATTACATTCTTATAATGCAGGGAAAAGTGAATGAAGTAGTTTGAAAAAAGTTATCTTGTATCTTTTATGAGTGTTAACAGCAAGCACATAATCTGCAACCTCTGCCAAAATGATTCACAGGCTAAAAGACCTGATGCAGAAGAAATAAAATATTTGAAGAGAAAAATGGCTTAGAATTTAAGTATGTAATGTTCTTTTTATAAAAAACCAGATGGAAAGAACTCTGGTAAGGAGGCTTCCAATGGGAATATTTTAAAACAGAAGAATGATGCTTAATCATACCTACTTAGCCCAGAATTAGATTTCCAGTACGCATCCATGCTAGCATGTATATAAACAGAATGAAGCTAACAGCCTTTGATTTATGTCATTGCAGCATCTGAGATTCAGTATTCTATGACTTGTAACATTTAACTACAAGAGGTGTCCTTCCATTATTTTAGTCCTGAAGAAAGCCTCTTTGTTCCTCCCGTTTAGTCACCTGCCAAATACCAGATTCAATTGCCCGTTGATACTAAGTATAGAGGGCATAATGGCCTAATGGTTAAGGTGCTGGGCTTGTCGAACAGAAGGTTGGCACTTCAAGACTCAAGTACTGCATGATGGGGTGAGCTGCTGTTCCTGCCCCAGCTCCTGCCCACCTTGCAGGTGAAACCATGCAAATGCAAGCAGATAAATAGGTATTACTTTGGTGAGAAGGTAACAGCATTCCATTGCCTCACTGTATAGTCATGTTGGCCACATGAGCAGGAATGTCTTTGAACACAGGCCCCTTCAGCTAAAAAACGGGGTCAAGTACCGCCCTAGAGTCAGACAACTGGACAGTGGAAATCTTTACTTTTACTACTTAGCATGTTGTATTTTTGACATTTTAACCAGAGAAAAAATGTTTCACAATTCATTTTCTAAAATCTATGCATGTTTTGTTTGCTATTCCTGGCATGATGGTTTCTAAATGCTTTTCTTTGTATTTTTATATTGAAAGCAGGAAAACATAATAGAAATAAACCTAGGTTATTTATGATTAACAACCATATTCTGACAGTTTTGTTCAGTCCACATCTAGTATGCTCCTCTGGGATTTTGTGTGTGTGTGTGTGTGTATTTATATGTGCATATACAAACACACAGCACATGTGTATTTATTATGAGCCAGTATTCGCTTCTTTAAAAATCCTATTAGTTCTTGGTTACCTGTGGAGAGAGAAATTGTATGAAACAGTTAATGTGGGTTTTCACTGGGCAACATCAAACACTCTATACTTCTGCTGAAATGCATGCAAAAACCGCAAGAATCACTTTGTCAGGTTAAGTGTATGCCATCCTCCCCATTTGTGAGTGATCCACGCCTTACAGCTAATTATAGATGGGATCCATGTGGTTCTTCTTTGTAAACAACTTCTAAAAATTTCCATGCTTTTAAACTATAAAGTGATTTTCTGTTCAAATCTATTTTGCTTCCATGATACAAGCAGCTAATTATTTTGAAGGAGGGTATTAAAAGTTTTGATTTAGATGAGATTATCAGTTGTATGAGAAACACTAAGTTATTGCAGATATTATTTACTTGACTTCAGTTAGTGCTCAGTGTTCGTACCATGTTTGAAAAAAAGTACTCTTTAACCTGATAAAAATTAGTCTCTTCCTGCTACTGACAGAAAGAAAACATATTTATCATAATGCATACATCCCCATTTCTTAATTAGCTTGTTTGCCTAGCTTAATTTCCTTTGAAACAGGAGAGACTGAATAGCAACCACCTACTTTTCTATTTTGCAATTAAAATATAACAATATAGTATGAGATTGTCATGATACACTTTTTAAGATCTCAGGAATTATAATTGGAAGAGAAAAATCCTGGGGTAACTCTTAACACAAGTTTCATAGTCCTTTGAAATCACTTTCCCTCCTGTTTGAGTGGGAAGGCTACTTAATTAACTTGAGCCTTCCTAACAAGTCATCAATCATGCCTGAGGCAAGGCTTTAGTTAAGTTCACAAATTCAGTAAAATGTTTTAAATTTAGCTAGAATTTAAAGGATTCTAACTTTTAAGTTAGAATTTTAAGATGTTAGGTTTAAAGGTATTAGGTTCCCACAGATATATGCTTTTAAAATACTATTGTGTGTGTATGCTCTGTTACAACTTATTTTCCTCCTCCCTTTAAAAACGTTTCCACTAATCTAGGATGAGAAAAATAAAAATAAATAAATAATAGTGTTAGTATTAAAAAAGTTAATTCAATTTTCCTTCTAATTTCTAAAAATTAATTGAAAGTCTTGTGACACTGAAATAAATATGTAGAACTAATTTAACATTAACCTTAATTTCATACAAGATAATCAAATTTGAAATATGATATAATCAGATTAATAGATAACTATCTTATTTCAAAGTTAATGAATTAAAAATGTGCGAGGGTTGTTTAAATGCACCTTTTACTGTGATAAAGTGATTTGAATTACTGTTACCATCATACTGTGTTATGTGTTGCAAGTTTTATATTGAGAGGATTCATTCAAGTGTATACTAATTACTCCTATCTTGATTTCAAAGTTCTATTGTTAAAAAACTCACTATCTATTATGGAGAATTTTGACTGGAGTATTCAGTATACTATAATTGAATCCTGCTCTTCAAGTTTGTTTTGTGTTAGGATGAAGGCTCGGGTGTTTGAACTGTTAGATTCACATGCTAGTTTGTAAAATCTGAGCAGAACTTTATTAAACATTATATATATATATAAGTAAAAACTATATATATAAACTATATAACTTGAGGTATCCTGTAATCTAGTTCAGCTTTAGGCTTTTTGTTTGTATATTTTTTTTTCACAAATATACTCTAACCAAGTTCATTTTGAACCTCTTTTAACAGCCTTGCTTTGGGTTAACCCTCGTTTCTCTTGTGTGGAGGAGAAAGAACCCAAGAGGTTGGGGTTCCTAGTGGCTGAATTTCTAGGGCTTGGCCTGTTCTGAGTTTTCCCTTTGGTACCCATGACACAGCTATCATGGCGATGTAGACCCTGGTTGGCTCACAGCTCGATTGGCTAGCACAGGTCAACCTCAGGTTCTAGAACCACTTCCGGAGACTTTCCAATGCTTTCAGGGTCTTTGGTATCTTCCCTGAAGCACAATGCTATGCTCCATTCCTCTGCCCCTCCCATGTAAGGGAGTTCCTCTTGAACTGCTAGGCAATTATTGGACAAGCGACTGTTTGCTTAAGGGTACCTGCTTATATCATCTGACCACTTGTGGTATGTTATGGTAAGTAGCCTCTGGCTATAAAATGTCAGCTATTATTGGGACATTTTGTAAAAAAATAAAGAAATAATGCATAAACAACTTTTTAAAAACGTCTTTAACACTTGGTTACATATCTTTGCAAAATAAGCACTGTCTCATTTACATTAAATGCAAGTCTCTGTTAAAATAACACTAAGATTGTGGCACGGACTGACAAAAGCCATAAAAAAATTAATACTATCTTTTGACAGGTTGTGACAGAATCTTAGCATTAACTTAATAAAGACATTTGTGTTTAATTTTTATAGACTGGGACATAGAATGTTTCTAGGCAAACCTTGAATATACAAGTGAACTGAGATATTAGGCAATCAAATGCTTGCATTTAATAACACCATGCATATGTTCAGTTAAAATACATGTTTATAGATACTTTAGGAATTATAGAAGGTATATCTTAACTATACAAATTAGTTTAATTTTTCTCATAGTTATAACATGACATTTTGCTATAGTTTGTTAACTACAAAGTCCTGTTTAACAATGCATCCTGAATCTTACGCTCATTTCCTAACCTGCACTATCGCTCTTACTGCAGGACTTGAAAGACTTCATGAGGAAAGCTGGGGAAGTTACTTTTGTGGATGCTCACAGAAATAATCCAAATGAAGGGTAAGCTGAAATCTGAATCTACTGAGGCTGGGCGAGCTTTAAACACCAGCCCTTCTACTATACTGTAACAGACAACTTTGTTCCAGAATATAACTGAAAGCGCTGCTATTAAAATCAGATTCCAGAATCAGCACAAACTTATTCAGATTATATCTCCATCCTATATATTGGGATCATGGAATTTTTCTGAATGTTTATTAACTAGAAAACCCAACAGTCTGTTAACTTTTTATTATATATAGAATCAGTCAAAAACAACCAAGAGAAACAACTTTTCATCTCTGTTTTAAAAAAATCGTTTCCCACACAATCATTTGCTAGAAACAGAAAAATTTCCATGGGGAAGTTCTAAAGAAAGTACAGAGAAAATATTTCACATGTCTGTTATCTTCTGAAATTGTAATAACTTTAGGCTTAGGTATTGGAGATCCTGTAATATTGTCATTTGGTTATAAGTTTTGGGAGAAACTAAGATTACCAGTAATGTATTTATAATCCTATCAAAGAAGAAATATAATATATGACACTTTTATTACCACTAATGATTTTTATTGTAATTTTGCTAATGAATCAACAGAGTGGTAGAGTTTGCATCATCCAGCGACATGAAGAGTGCAATGGATAAATTGGATGGCAGTGAATTAAATGGACGTAGAATTAAACTAATTGAAGATCGCAAAAGGCGCAGGTATTTTGTTAGAAAAAAATATAATATGAAGGGCAATAAAATAATTTGGAATTATTTATATGATAATTCAGGGAATGTTGCAGCAGTAGAGGCATTGTATCCCCAAAATTTTCTATCAAAAGCCTAAAATTTATGTCATTTGATATGGCAGAACCTACAAGAAAGAGTGATATCAGACGTAAATAGTTAATGTATTGTTCAAAAACTTAGCAAAGAAAATAACCCATATAATACAAATGCCCATTTTAAATAAACACATTATGCCAAGGTTTAAGGGAAGGAAACGGCTCCTTCTTTCCCTCTTAAATTGTGGAATTTCTATTTGGTTTTACTAGGTTGTGGTTGCATATGACGTTATTAGATAGGACAGAGCAACTACCATTAATGGATAAATGAATGGATTTACTGAATTATGCCAAGGTTACAGAACAAAGAATTTCAAAATTATATTTATTTTAAATACTGGTACGTGTATTGTGCTCTGTTGAAATTGTAATCCAAATGTGTAATTCTTGGGAAATAGACTAGGGAAGAGACATTGGCTATTAGCTGAGGAGCATATTTTTGGTGCCTAAAGAAGCAGTAAGTCAAGTGAAGTTGAAAAAGGGATCAAAAGAGAGAGAAAAAATTAAAAAAAATTAATTTAAAAAAATTTTTTAGTAAGCCACAATAGAATTAGTTTAATTTTATTTTAAATAGTCTATTGTATATGTGTGTTTTAAGGTTTGGCTGTACACCGCCCCGAGTCCG
>JANHFP010004944.1:21042-31627 GCA_032468135.1 Calamaria suluensis
ATAAAAGCGGCTGCACGCGTCCCAGCCGCTGCTGTTGTTACAAGTTATTCTTTGCACAATAAAGAGTTACAGTTCACATGCGTCTAGTCTATCTACCGACTCTTCAGAATCCAAGAGATGTCTAACAATTTTTTTCTTCTTTCTCCCAGCAATCTTTAGATTCCCTCAAACAAAGTTTTCAAGTCTGCTTTGTCATTTTTTTTCCATCACTTCTTTCAAACCACTTCTTTCATGTAGTTTCTTTTTCTCCCCAGCAGAATTCTAGTTAAAATCCATTGTTCATATTTTCATTGTACCAGCTCAGAAAATCTTTGGAGGTTCAATGGATCCCTTTTCTAAACCCAATCTTGTGAAATTGTAGAAGTCTGTCATCACCATCACTTTATAAAATATACTTTCCAAAATTGGCTCTAATTGCAAAGAAGCTAGAGTTCTTTGGAGTCAGATCTGAAATATTCTGCATAATCCTTTGAATAAGTTTTCTTTGATAACAGTATGTTTTTAAACTCCAAATTTCAGCTCCATATAAAAGCATATGGTAACTTGAGTCTTTGTATACCTTAACAATTGTCTAAGGAGCTATGGTATAAGTAATTTACTGGTTTTAATCATTAATTAATATTATACATATTCTTTCTCTAAGCAAGCAGCTTTGATTATGAGGGACTCGATTCAATACCAGAGAAAACTATTCTTAAATAAAGAAATATCTTAGCTTGCTCTCTTAATTTATCATGTAATAGGCATCTTTGCCTCTGATAATTTTTCACAGTCTACAACCTTTGACTTGGATTTATTAATAATCACATAATTATTGTGTAGGAGCAACAATTTCTTGAATTTCAAATATTGTACTAAAAAGATTATCTCAGATAAATGTATAATTTATAGGACTACAGATTAAATTAGAATTTGGAAAAAACATATATAACAAAGGGAACGATTAATATATTTACAGTACACTACAAGGGCCTGTTCATATAGTTTCAGGAAAGAGTTCACCTCAAGAACATCTTTATTTTTACATTTACATTTTACCAAATATACTATGGTACTATTATAGACTGTTTCACAATATAAAGACATTCACAACAGGGTTTAGTATGTACTGTATGTATATGTGTACATTTGTTTGTGTCTGTGAAAAACCACTATATAAATGTATAAATTAAGTCATATCTGACTTCTGAGTATCAGAATCCATTAAGCTCAACAACAGCAAATAGTTGCCCTGTGTGACATATATTATATTTTATCTACAAATTTAGAATAAGTACTCTAATAATATAAGGCAGAATAAAGTTTTCCCCAAAAATATTTGTTTCATTTTGTCCTAAATATTTATAATTTAAAATAAGCAGGAGTTTAGACTGTAAACATAATTGAGGACATTCAGCATATTAAAACCCACACTTTTCAAGGTGCACTTCAGAAATATTTATAATTAAATTATAGTATTTTAAATTTTAAAATATTTTTTAAAACAAATTTTATAACTATTTAGAGCCAAATTGACACATTTAATATTATTTTAATGGTGAATTGTTTATATGTTTTTAATTGATCTTTGGCTGTGCACCGCCCAGAGTCCGTGAGGAGTTGGGCAGTATAAAAGTTGAAATAATAAATAATAAAATAAATAAATAATTTATAACTCCCGGTTGGGAGCACCCGTAGGCTCCAACTGGTGCAAAATGCAGCAGTGCGGGTAGTTATGGGGTCACCTCGATTTGCTTGAGTGACCCTGCTCCTGCGCGAGCTGCAATGGTTGCCGGTGGAGTACCAGGTTTGCTTTAAAGTCATGGTCATGATCTTTAAAGCGACCCAAAACATTGGACCATGGTACCTGCAGGACCGCATGATGCCTACCTCCTCACGACCGATACGTGCCCACAGGGAGGGCCTAATGGGGGTCCCATCGGCTGCTATGTGCCGATTGGTGACCACCAGGAAGAGAGCCTTCTCTGTGGCAGGTCTGTCCCTCTGGAACGAGCTTCCTCCTGCGCTGTGAAGGCTCCCGGATTTGTCAACTTTTCGCCGGGAGCTGAAGACATATTTCTTCCAACTTGCCGGCCTGGGGTAGTTTTAATTGGATTTGAAACTTGGATTTTAAATGGGGTTTTAGAATAAATTTTAAATGTATTTTTAAATTTCTATGATTTTTAGAGCCATTTGATGTTTAATAGATATTTTAATTTAATGATTTATTTATGTTTTATGAATCATGGCTGTACAGCGCCCCGAGTCCATAGGGAGGGGGGTGGTATAGAAATTGAATTAATAAAATAAACTTAAGCTCAAATCCTTCTTTTTTAAAGTCCCTCCTGAAACTTTGATAAATTGTTCAATTCACACAGCTATATTGCACAAAAATTGTCCAGCCTTATTTGCTCTTTAGGAGAATAAATGTCATTAATATTAGCCTAGCTTTCATTTTTTCATGACACAAAGCCTTTTATAAAAATGGTATGATTTGCTATATTCTGCTTTGGTAAAAAAAATAGTTTTCCTCTTCTAATGCTCTCATATATTCTTCTAGTATTTTAGCTTCCTTGTTGACTTTTTGCACTTTTTATTTATAGAGCTGCAGAGATTAATATTTTATCCATTTCTTTTATGTACTCTAATCCATATATGCATCTCATCCAGTTCTTTTTCTGTGCCATGCCATTAAACAGTGACAAATAGCTAAAGCTGGCTTCTGATACTTTCATGAGATCTGTTGTGAAACATGAAACAATCAGTGGCTTGCTACATTATTCATCTAGTTGGAGTTAATTAAATGGATTCTTCTGAATATGAAATGCATTTCCTACTGTACTATAAAATTTTGCACCATTAAAGTACTCCTTGATATTAGATCAGTATTTTAATTTAAGAATGGAAAGGCAAATAATATACTTGCTTGTGCAAAAAAAAAGTAAAATATTATGAACTTTTCCCTCTGGAGATATTTAGTTGTAAGCTTTAAATCAAATAATGTCTAAATCCTATTCATTGTGCACTCAGCAGTGGTTCCAGTATTATATATATATATGTATTTTTTCTTCAGGATTTTGATTATTTACAATGCTTAAAGATCACAGACACAATTTTTATGTTGCAAAGTTCTGAGCATATAGTCATATTAATTTTAAGTTGTATTTTCTCTTACCCTGCAAAGCTTCTGAACATGTCAAAAGCATGTCTTTTTGGTGCTCAAGGTAGCTGTTTGTGTGGCTATGGATGTGTCTCTGTGGGTGTATTTCCTGGAAAAATATGTGTACTTCTCTGTTGTGGGACTTGCATTTTAAAATGACATTCTCCCAAAGAGTATATTTTTCCCACTTTAGTAGATCTGGAGGGAATTTTTTTTCCAGGCTTTACTTTGGTAGCAGGTCATGACTACTTTTGGGTCTGTTTTATATTAAACTTTCTGGAGGTGTGTTGTTGTTTCTATTTAGTGTTTCATTTTTTAAAATGGTATACTTTGCCTAGAGTGGTCTGAACTTGGGTGCTGTCCCTATATCAATATAAACAGAGAAAAGAGACTATGATATATCCAAATCAATACAATTTTTCTCACACAATATAAAAAGTCATATTGCTACATATTTAATTTAGCTAGTCAGAAATAGGAAATTTAATTACTTAATCAAATGTCTTTCTGCTGTGTTGAGATGTTATTCTGAAAATTTAACATTCATGATTATAAAGGGAAAAATGTGCATATGAAGGTCAATACTAAATAAAGAACTGGCAGCTATGATTTCACATTGTTGTGTACTTAATAATGGGCAGTGGGTAATATAGGCATTTTGACCAAATATGGATCCACTCTCTTTTAATTATTTGAACTAATATGTTGCATTCTAATAGAGGGGTCCTGAATCACCAGGCCATGGCCCACAACTAGGCTATGAGCCATTGAAATTGGGCTGCAGAAGTGTCATCTCTACCTCCCCAAGCAGTGGGTGATTGTGTGCAAATATGTTCCATTTGCCCATGCAGCGGGTACATATGCTGGCGCTTGTGCAAATGGAACCGCGTGCACATGTGTGCACTTGCCAAGCATTCATATATAATCATCCCTACCCCCCCTCACTGTTCTTTAAAGGGAAATTCCATTCTAATGTCTCTTTTCTTATCCTTGTCATCCTATAATATATATAAAAAACCCACACATATCTGCATATCCTTCATAGAACCATGCCAGCAGATATATAACATAACATAAAGTAATGTAATAATAATGTAATGTAATGTGATATAATGTAATGTAATGTGATATAATATAATATAATTAATATAATATAATTAACATAACATAACATAACATAATATAATATAGAATGGACACGGTGGCTCAGCAGGTAAGACAACTGAGCTTGTCGATTGCAAGGTTGGCAGTTCAGTGGTTCAAATTCCTAGTGCTGCATAATGGGGTGAGCTCCCATTACTTGTCCCAGCTTCTGCCAACCTAGCAGTTTCGAAAGCACATAAAAGATTGAAGTAGAAAAAATAGGGAAAACCTTTGGTGGGAAGGTAACAGCATTCTGTGCGCCTTTGGCATTTAGTCATGCCAGCCACATGACCATTGAAACATCATCAGACAGAGCTGGCTCTTCACTTTTGAAGCAAAGATGAGCACCGCCCCCTAGAGTTAAAAACAACTAGCATATATGTGCGAAGGAAACCTTTACCTTTTTTTAATAGAATAGAATGCAATGCAAGGCAATGTATTTATTTTTCTTCTATCTACAAACCTTAAACATTTACATTTACTATGTAGCTAGTGGACTTTGAATTTTCAGTATTATGAACTAGAGAAAGTATGAGAAATTGAGATTTTTTTCTCAATTTGGACTATAAGATTGAATATGAAATTGTTTCTACTGTGACTTTGTTTTCAGTCAGCGTGAAACACTACATATATTGTGTGGAAATTTTGAAATCGTCAATAAAGGATCATGTTTCCCATTTTGGACGGTAAGCAAAAGAAGATATGGTATTGATATTTATTTTTCCAGGCCTGCAGCATGGTAGGAGGTGCATGAGTCTAAGTCATGGATTATTTTCATCACACAATCAAGGACACAAAGACATAAAAGGGAGAAATTCTAGAATATGCCTTTAAAATTGTACATACATATTTCAGATGTTGTCTGACCTGCTGCTGGAGAGGCTATTACTAGGTTACAGTGGAGTGGAATGGACTTGTGATATGGGCTGCCAAGTTCAGAGATTGAGCCATGGTACCAGATAGAAACCAGGAGAAAAAACATAGAGTAGTTTGTAAGCACAGGAGGATGCATTGTATTGCAACCATGAAGATTCAGATGCTGGACAGCAGAACTTTGGGAAATAAAGTCTTTGTTTGGGTACAACACAAACAGAAGAAAACTCATATGCGTTCCAAAATCAGTAACTGAAATATGGATGACAATGAGAAACAGTTAAAAATTTTATCGGCAAAGTGAGGGAAAGAGATTTTAGAAGGAGAAAATTAGGTTGGCTAAAACTGATTAATTATCTTTTTTAGCCTATAATGTCTACTCCTAGAAAAATATATTTAATGCATATGTAACATTGTGGTAAGGTCAGTAAATGCATAAATAGATTTTAAAATATAACAGCAATGTAAATACTCAATACTTCATAATTCTCAGATGGAACAATTAGCATAACTTGGAATAGATCCCTATCTTTTTCATCAATTATACATTTATCTCTATGCTGCATTATTTAATATTCTGCAACAGGCACTCCATAATCACATTTTGCTCCATTGCATTTACCACTTTTTTTGTGCATTAACTTACCTTTCAGATATAATTGACATTAAAAACAAAAACTGTATCTATGATTTGGCTAATTAATGAACTCTAGCCAATTTTATATTTTCTGTCTGGTTCCAGAGACTGATTCTGGATGCTGCCGTTGATTGCAATGATGAAATTTCATTCTCTGTCTGTACCTCAAAGCTTAATTCTAATTAAAGCTTCCTAATCATGTCACTGCCAAAGATTGGAAGAACAGAAGGCTGAACAGTGAAAGAGGGCTAGGTTGCAAAGTGAGATCTTCACAGGCAGAATCACTCTGAGGATTCTCTCAGAGCACCATCTATGCATCAGAATGATTTTGTACTGCAATCTTCTAAACATCATCAGAATCTAAGGCAGTTGCTGAAAGCAATATTTATCTTCTTTTCATGCTGTACTGCATAAACCTTGTATTAGCTTTTATAAACAGGAATTAGGCTATTTTTGTGCACTATGTGTGATATCCTTACGATCTCATGCTCTGTCTGTAGACTGGAAAGAACTATCTAAAACACCACAAATACTTCCATTGCATCCTAATGACATAAATGTAGTAGTAGTATAGATGTCTGATGCAGCATTCCTCAACTGATTGTTCATTGATATCACAATGTACCTGAGAGTTCCTCAATTAAATTATTGTCATCCTGTATATACAAATATGTACATAAGCATATGACATCAAAATGCAACATTTTTGGCTAATACTATTGTATATATTTTCCAGAATTAAGCTTCATATTTTAACTTAATGAAATAGCAAATGGCAAATGCAGCTATATCACTGATTTACATTTTAAAATTTAAAAGAAAGTGTATTTCAATGTATAGTGAAATTAAACTGGAACTAGGCAAAACGGAAAACTGGCTAAATGTGAATCTATCTATCTATCTATCTATCTATCTATCTATCTATCTATCTATCTATCTATCTATCTATCTATCTATTTATATTAACCAAATGTATATGGTCACCCATCTAACCAAAGGCAAAGGCAAAATTATGGATGTGCATGGTAACCTAAATAGGTATAGACTGCTATTACTGCCAACTCTGTTAACTGAAATAAATCTGGGAGTGATACATTGAAAATAATAATATAAAAACATTGCCATCTTGCCTCTGTAAAATTTTACATTTTTGTTACCTCCTTCCCCATAAAAAAAGTATTTTCCCTTTTCTCATGCAACTCACTGTCACAGAACAATTTCAGATGAAAGGTTCATGACAACTATTTTTCCATTCCAATTTAGAGAAGAAATTTCAGGGCAGAATAATCAGGTTGCATTTGGGATAAACAAAATAAACTATTCACTGCCAAAGCTAGCGAATAGAAGACTCGGTAACATTATGACCTTAGTAGCAAGAAAAGCTAAACTCTTACATTGGGAACAAATTTCAAACAATAGGCTTCTTAAAATGTGAACATTCATCAGAGATAATGTTGGATATAATCCAAATGTCAGCTGCAAAATACCATAAGAAACAATGGCTTTGAAAAACAATGTGTGGTTTTTTTACCACAGTATAATTGGATCCTAAGGGAAACATTTTGTGCGTGAACTTTGCTGGGAAAAATAGATGGGGAAAGAAAAGGAAGAATTTTGAGTATAATAAGTTAAAACTCATCTTCAAAACTTGGCTAGTTTTCAAGGCAAGAAGCAGTAATACCGTAACAAAAGGCATAGGAAAGAAGACTTTACAGTCTGTGAAAAATCAGATTTTTCCCCCCTATTGTACATTTGTGTTTCTCTACCTTATAGGACGGGTATGAAATTAACCATGGTGTTAATCCACCAGGATGCTTTCATGACTTGAAAATCTGATGTCAAAGTCTGTTTTTTCTTTCCGAGTTCATATGTCCGCTGACAATGGCGGTGGCAAGCAGCAAGCTCACCTCACCCTTCTTCCATCAGCTCCTAGATCTTCTTTGAGTCCCTCAGGCTGACCACCATCAGCCCATGCCCCTCAAAAAGTCACCCCTTTGGTAGTCACCCCTTCAAGGTGGCATCAGTCATTTAAGGGTCCACCAGCAGAAGAAGAATGGACCCAAAGGGTTGGATAATGTCCATTTTAGGTCCGGCTGTGGTGCTGACCAGAAGTCCTCTCCTGTATGGCTGCTTCTTGATTCCATTCATGTTTCCAAGGGGTCCAGATCAGGGGAATTAGTTCTAACATTGCATTACAGAAGTAAAAAAAAAACTTTGGTATCCGAAGTTATGTTTGGAACTTTGAGAACAAAGCAAGGCTGCTTGAGCCACTGAAAGCCTTGAGACCAACATCTGGAGAACGTCAGAAATAATTTTCAGAAAGATGAAATGACTTCGGATCAGTTGAATTTGCACTCTTCTGGATGTTAGTGAAGTCTATGGAAATCTAACTTATTATGATGAGCACAGACAGCTGGCCTTCTTCTCTTTTATTGAACAGGGCAGTGCCATCTTATAGTCTTCTGGTATATACAAATGCACAGTTGTGGCATGATCAAACAAGGGATGGAATAAGCAAGCTTATTACAACTGTAGAGGAAAAAATGTCCCGTATTTTCTCCATATACAATTCCTTTTAGCGGCCCATGGAGGAATAGTTTGCAAAAATTGTTTGTCTACAAAAATGATAACATGAAAGACTGCAGATGTTTAATAAAATGTTCAGATTTGGAAGATTGCCTGATTGTGCTGTCATTCATTTCCATTGTATAACCAAGAGCAAGTCTCTTATCTACCCAAGTTGCTGTATAATTTAATATGGCTTATCTAATGGCAAAAATGTGGCGTATCAAACAAGGAGGATTGCACTCAATTTATCCGAGGGGACAATTGGAACATATAATGGAATAGTTTGCTTTAAAGACCAAATTGAAAAGCAAAGCAATTTGAAACAGAGTTTAATAGGAACAAAAATGTAACACTTTAGTTCTTCCATTATGTTTTTTTTACTTAATGGGATGAGAAATAGGTAACACAAAGCAGAAGGAATTTAGAATATAGCATGCCAGAGGCCTTTTAACTATTTGCATCTCCTAATTCTGGCCGCCAAATAATTTCCATTTAGTGATTTTAGAAAAAGGTGGTTGGAAATGCCATGTAGACTTAGGGCCAAATGTTGCAACTGGAAGATAAAATATGGTCAGAGGAGAAGGCCATTCTCTCTTGGGAGGTGGTTGGGGGAGGGACTGCTGTGATTGGCACTGTTGTTATGGTTTTAATGCATGGAAAACTGTTACCTTCCCACTGAACTGGTACCTATTTAACTACTGGCATTTGCATGCTTTCAAACTGCTAGGTGGGCAGGAGCTGGGACAAGTAACAGGAGCTCACCCCATCACACAGCACTTGGACTTTGAACCTGGTGGTCAGCTTTCCAACTGATAAGCTCAGCGTCTTTACTCAGCTATCACACCCCTATCTTCTATTTCTATGGTTCTACAATTCTACCCTCCTTCATGGGTTGCTGCCTTGTCATGGCGAAGGGGCTTGTGTATCTCAATGAAGCTATGAGCTATGCCGTGCAGGGCCACCCAAGATGGGCAGGTCATAGCAGAGAGTTCTGACAAAACGTGATCCACTGGAGAAGGAAATGGCAAATCTACTCCAGTATCTTTGCCATGAAAACCCCATGGACAGTACCAAAAGGAAAAATGATATGACGCCGGAAAATGAGCCCCTCAGGTCAGAAGATGTCCAGAAGATGCTACTGGGGAGGAGTATTGGGCTAGTACTAGTAGTGCCAGAAAAAATGAAGCAACAGGGCCAAAGTTGAAAGGACACTTAGCTGTGGATGTATCTGGTGGTGAATGGAAAATCCGATGCTGCAAATATATTTTGTCCATAGGAACCTGGAATGTAAGAACCATGAATCAAGGCAAGCTGGACGTGGTCAAACAAGAGATGACAAGACTAAACATCGACATCTTAGGAATCAGCGAACTAAAATGGACAGGAATAGTAAATTTAATTCAGCTGACCATCAGGTATACTACTGTGGGCAAGTAACTACATGCTAGTAAAGTTATGCTTAAAATCCTACAAGCTACGCTCCAGCAGTATGTGGATTGAGAACTACCAGAAGTACAGGCAGGATTTTGAAGAGGCAGAGGCATGAGATATCAAATTGCCAATATATGCTGGATCATGGAGAAAGCTAGGGAGTTCCAGAAAAACATATCCTTCTGCTTCATTGACTATACTAAAGCATTTGATTGTGTGGATCACAGCAAATTGTGGCAAGTTCTTAAACAGATGAGAGTACCAGACCATTTTATCTGTCTCTTTAGAAACCTATATGCTGGTCAAAAAGCAACAATGAGAACTGGATATGGAACCACTGATTGGTTCAAAATTGGGAAAGGAGTCCAGCAAGGCTGTATATTGTCATCCTGTCTATTTAACTTATATGCAGAGAACATCATGAGAAAGGCAGGGCTAGATGAATCAAAAACTGGAATGCAGATGATACCACTCTCATGGCAAAAAGTGAAGAGGAACTAAAGAGCCTCTTGATGAAGGTGAAGAAGGAGACTGCAAAAGTTGGTTTGAAACTCAATATTAAGAAAAGTAAGATCATGGCATCCAGTCCTCTAAATTCCTGGTAAATAGATGGAGAAGGAATGGAGGTGATGACAGATTTTCCTGGGCTCCAAGATCACTGCAGATGGAGACTGCAGCCAAAAAATTAAAAGATGCTTGTTCCTGGGGTGAAAGCTGTGGCAAATCTAGACAGCATTCTAAAAAGCAGAGACATCACCCTGCCAACAAAAGTGCTTATAGTCAAGGCTATGGTT
>JANHFP010004947.1:64332-74884 GCA_032468135.1 Calamaria suluensis
AAGTCTTCATTGTCAACGAAAATAGCAATACAGAATACTTCATAACATTTTATTGCATGTTTCATGTTGCATGTTGAAACTTTAAATATAGGTTAATTCATGGTGTCATCCATCAGTAAAAGGTCAGATGTGCACTGCTGCCTCATGAATTATTTGGCCTTTGGATAGTGGTTGATTCACTACATGTAGAAGTTTTTTTCCCAGGCATTTTCCTGTATTCATGATTTGTCTAACAATTGCATGAATCACTTTCAGATAATCTTGACAGTTTTCATGTAGATGCAAAACCTTTGCTGCCTGCAAAATATACTGTTAATTTAAATGAAATTGGGAAAATATTAGAGTTAGTTAAATGTGTTGGTTGTTAGATGCTCTCAAACAATGTACAGTGATTTAGGCAATCTGTTAATCTGGAGAAATGAAATCAATGTTAAATTTATACATTTTTGTGCACACATTTCAATTGGCATTTGAAATTCTGGGCGACGTAAATCAATATTTTTTTACTATTTTAGAATCTTTACTTTAGAATTTTGCAAGTTAATGTAACTACTTTTTTCATTTGTTTTCAGGAACATTGCTTTGGAGAGGACAGTTTGGAGAAAGAGACATGTATGTTTAAAATTATTTCAAACTCTCCAATTGCTTTTCTGTAGGATTCCACGTATGTGCCCCAAACTATAAACATAACACTTGGAATCTTGCAGGGATAAAGGCAGGTTGAAGAATGGTATGATTTGAAATATATATCTGAGTTGGTAGGATTTGAATTAGAAATCGTACTCCTTTGCAATGCTGCTATCACTATCTAGATCGTCACATCATGAATTATTATTTTGCTAGGTAAAGAAATGGCACTCATGTTGGGTTCCATACATCTTATCAATTTAATATGTAGTTTGACTCTTTGAAATCGGAGTTACAACAGTTGGCATTCTAAGAGTTGCTTCTCCAAGTATTTTGGATTCCTATTATCCTGTCAGCAATACTGGCTAGAGTTAATGAAATCTGAAACATCTGGGGGGCATTGTATTGCCAGTCCCAATAGTTCACTAATGGGATAGAAAAGCTTAAGGGAGTTCCAACTCCTGAATCAAGAGAGAATTTACATTTAAAGGCTCAGTGATGCAACAATTAAACAACACTTGGCAATTTTATTTATGTTAACAATTAACTATTTCAAATCAGTTTGTTAGGAATTATAACACAGTCTTGAAACTTATAAGTAATGTTTTGATGTTATAATATTTCTGAGCTTTGCCTTGAAGATTTTGAAAATTAGAAATATAAATATTTAGTTCATTAGGAGCCCTGTATGTTTGGATGCTGTTTGTGTACAAATCTATAAAAACGGCACAACATTTTTCTCCTAATAAGATATTGTGACATTTTTTCAAGAAATATTTGCTTTTTTGGTTGCTTGGGAGTTGAAAAATAAAAATAATAATACTAAAATAATTAATTGAAACTTTGATTTAGTTGACCTACAAACTTTGGAAGCAGTGGGTAACTGAAATACACCTTACCTAGCTGCTAAAATTATACTAATTTTAAACTTAATTTTATGGCAACTAAAGGGATTTGTTATTTGTGTAGTGGTATCATTACATAAATAATATAAATTGCTGCAATTATACATTTTGAATCTAACAGAGTTAGAAGTAACTGTCCACAAATGTTTGTTAAAATTAGTTTCTTATTAAAGAAGCAGTAATAATTTCAAAACAATTATGTTAATAAAAATTAAAAAATATACTGGAAAATTATGTTATAAACAGAGCAATACCAAAAATGTTGACCATATTAGTTCAAAGTTTTTTCCTTGCCCTTGGTCAAATACACCAAACAAGCAAACAGAAAACTAATTCAGATGCTAATGTTTGCAGACAACACAACAACAGTGTATTGCTGTAAATAGAATACAGATTTGTCTATTGTTGTTTACTAATTATTTTAATTATTTTCTTGCTCTAAAAATCGGCAGGTCTTGTCAAAGTAGCAACAGTTCATGAGTTTTGTCTTCTAACTGCCATGCTTGTGAGAAGAGCGGAGTCTTAAGAGTCTTCAGGAAGACCAGCAGGATTGGTCCAATCTAATTTTGGATTGGTGGAATGGGGTTCCAAAAGATAGACTCTGAAATAGAGAAGGCACCTTCCTGTGTCCCACTAGATCAGGGGTCTCCAACCTTGGCAACTTTTAAGATTTGTGGACTTCAATTCTCAGAGTTTTGGAAGTTGAAGTCCACAAGTCTTAAAGTTGCCAAGGTTGGAGACCCCTACACTAGATTTCATACTTTAATTGGAGGGATCAGGAACATATCCTTCTTGCCAGATCAAATGGGTTAAATATAACATCTAGAAAGAGGGACTACTTTAGTCCAGTTCCATGAAAGACTTCATAAGCAAAACAGGTTTCATAAAGATTACATTGAATTGTAGGTTAGGAAAGAAGAAATCTCTTTTAACTTTTTTGTTTCACTGTAAGTCCTAGAGAAAATCAACGAGGATCTGCATTCAGTAATCTTTGGTCTCATCTTTTGTCATTAGTTGATCACTGAACATTGGATACATCAGAAGTCATGTCGGACTGGCTTCTAATTGGACTGTTTGTGGCATTGGTGCTGCTTCTGTTGCTGACGATCTTCGGCTTTGCTGTTTATTCGGGACTATTTACAGAAGTAATTGTGAATGCTGGTTTGCCCCCCATTGGCAAGATCACTGTAGCGTACAAATTCCAGGTGGGGCCTTATGGTGACTCCGGAAGGTTTTTTACAGAGAGCTGCAGCGTCTCTCCAAGGCTGTCTTCTATCGCTATCTACTATGACAACCCTCACACGGTAGGTTACTCCTGAGAACTACTTAGTGCTTTGTCAGACCTGAATTCATCACCACATTTAGTCATACATAAAATGGCAGAAGATAACTATGTTAGTCTGTGGCAGCAAAAAATCAGGAGGAATCTGGTACCATCTTTCCTGACAGACACATTTTAAAATTAGCCAGATGCATAGAATGTCTGGGCTGAAAAGAATGGCTGTTTTGATTGTAAAAATCTGTTTCAGTTCATGATTCAAGTATATGCCCATTTTTTTACTGTTACATGCACTTTATCAGCAGCCCCGTGAAGTAAATTAGGATGAGAGAGAATGGCTGGGTTACTCATTACGTGAAGAAATGGCTATCAATTGTTTAGGGATAATTAATCAGTTCATCTCTGCATGAAGAATAATGTACTTGGCTTAGGATACTATATAGTAAAAAAAATGACTGACCTAATGATACTGGTAATTTTCAAAACTGATGTGATATCAGCTGCCTACTGAAGGGCAAAGGGAATCTTTAGATGAAAGTTTGTCTCTAAGCTAAAAGACTCATCTCTTGGAACTCACCCCTTGGTATATAAACATTAAAATGCTTGTTTCTGCTAGCATTGCTTCTTAGCATCTCTTTTTTTTAAAGGAGAAAATGTGCATTTGCTTTAACAATGTGTGACTTTGACGTTCTGTAAAAATCTCAGGGTGGAGTGAGATTGTGATCTGTTTTGAATATGATTAAGAAATCAGTCTGAACTGCCAAAGAATATATAGATGTTTTGGAGCCTCTACCAGTGCCCATTATAAGTCAGGGAATATTAGGTAATAATGAAAGGAATCATATGAGATTGTTACCTCAATTTATCATCCATCAAATTAGAAGAAAAGCATGGCTTTTCCTCCAGAGTGTCTCCCAAATAGAAAACCTATCAGTCAGGGAATATTTCCACATCAACCACAGAGAATAACAGCTAATAATATGTTATATATAGGGAACATTAAGAAAGGATCATGTGAGACATATTTGGGAGAAGAGGAAAGAAGCAAAATGGAACAATGCTTCTCAGAAAAAAATTCACATATTCAATCAATACCTTCAATCTTGGTTTCAGAAAATGTAGCACAACTTTTCTTGCTATCCTTATTACAAGGCAACAAATTTCTTTAAAGGAGACTGGTAGCAAATTTCCAAAACAATCTTATATTGTTAGATATGATATATAAATATTCAATAATAAAAGGTAAAGGTTCATCTCGAACATATTTGCTAGTCGTTCGCAATTCTAGGAGGTGGTACTGATCTCTGTTTCAAAGCTGAAGAGCCAGTACTGTCCAAAGACATCTCTGAGGTCATGTGGCTGGCATGACTAAATGCCAAAAGTGCACAAAACGCTGTTCCCTTACCACCAAAGGTGGTCTCTATTTTTTCCACTTGCATTTTACGTGCTTTCAAACTGCTGGGTTGGCAGAAGCTGGGACAAGTAAGTGGAGCTCACCCCGTTACGCGGCACTAGGGCTTAGAAAGACTGAACTGCCAACCTTTCGATCAACAAGCTCAGCGTCTTAGCCACTGATCCCCTTGTATTCAACAATTTATTTCTTATTTATAAGGATGCCTAGATTGCGAGCCCTCTCTGTGGGCTCACAATAATGTATGTATAATAAATGAATATGTTTTCCAACCTCTGTTTAAACTCAGAGTTATTTAACATAACATTACTTGAGCTTCTAAAGAATTTTTTAACTCTGTTTTTATTAGTTTCTGATTATTTTGTTTTTGTATGCATTTGAAAGTGGTGTGGATCATCTGCTGCATTTATAATTGAAGATTCTGTTTATAGTATATTTATGATATGTCTATGGAGATTTTCAGTCCTCCAGGGCATAGTTGTCCCAAAGGATTCTTTTCCAAGAGGCAACTGGACTTTCTGGTTTTTCTTTGAAGATGTTTCACTTCTCATCCAAGATATTATACTATTTATAGTACTGTATTTGTATGTAGAGGAAAATCAGTAAATTTGGCCGTTGTCAAAAAAGTTTTCAAGAAGATACTTATGCTTCTACTTATATGTAGAAAATGAACAGGAAAAAGGTTTTAAAAGCCTTTAATAAAATAGGTGGCTTACTTAAGGGATCATAGATTTCTTCATGCATGTTCAGTATTTCACTGATTAAACTTGTTGATATGCTAATTGTGTCATAAACAGTAGCAATTAGGCTTCTTATTTTGAAGGGAGTATTCCCAAGATTGTTTATGAATAGTGTTTCAGTCCCTCCGTCTTGGGATTGGCCTCCTCCCTATTCTCCCAGGTACCAAGAATTACCTAATGAACCAGAGTTACTTTTATTGTGGGACTTGTGGATCTTGGTTCAGTGTCTATCTTTTTTCCCCCTCTAACTTGGTTTTCCTGCTATTTAATTGAAATTTAGTCTTGGACTGAAATATGGCCAGATTGAACTAGAACTAACTAACTAACTAACAGTTAGTTGTTTAAACAATGCAGTTAACTGATTAAGCCAGTGCAGTCATCGGCTGTATCAACAGAGGGATAGTGTCAAGAACACAAGAAGAGATAATATCAATTTACTCTGTGCTAGCAAAACCACACCTGGAATACTGCTTCCAGTTCTGGTCACTGTGATACAGAAAAAGACACTGAAACCCTAGAAAGAGTCAAGAGAAGAACAACAAAGATGATAGGAGGTCTGGAGACTAAACTTTAGGATGAACTTGTGCTAAGGGAACAACCCTGTTTTCCCCAAAATAAGACATCCCCTGATAATAAGACCAAGTGCTTAGTTCAAAAATATATAAGACAGGCTCTTATTTTGGGGAAAACATGGTAAGTATGTTTATCCTAACAAAGAGGAGGCTTCCGGCAATATGATAGACATCTTCCAATACTTGAAGGGCTGCCACAGGGAAGAGGGATCAATTGGTTCTCCAAAGTACTTGAGGGAAGAACAAGAAGAAATGGTTTGAAGCTAGTCAGAAGGAGATATAATCTGGAACTAACCAGAAATTTTCTGACAGAACAATTAGTCAATGGAACAACTGGAGTTGTAGGAGTTCCATTGCTGGTGATTTTTAAGAAAATATTGGATGACCATTTGTCCAGAATGGCATAAGGACTCCTGTCTTGGGCAGGAAGTTGGATTAGAAGACCTCTAAGCACCTTACAGCTCTATAATTGTAACCCTGGAAAAAAAACCCAAATCTTCTCTCTCTTAACTTAATTTAACCCTCTATTTTTAGGGGCTGCTATTTCAGGATAGATTTTTTTTTTAAAAAAACCTGCTTAAGCATATGCATATCCCTCAGGTGTTTTCTCAATAATGGACATGGTCATCACGGAAGATATTGTCTTCTGGGCTATTGGGCTATTCTCAAAGTAATGCATATTGCTGGTAAAGTATATATATATATGCTTTCTTGTGGCATAACCACATAGTATTACATCACTTCAACCTCTGTAATCTCCTGAGCATCTTAGTGTTGTAAAAACATGCTACTCAGAAATCCTATTTATTAAGTTGGCTTGAGTGTTTATGTTGATACATCGAGCTAAGGGATAGGGCAATTGAGTAGGTAGGTAGAACAGGAGTCAGTAATTAAAGGAATAAGTGCAGCTTATCTTAAATCAGGGCAGTATGTAATACCGTTGAAAATCTTTTCAAATAGTGAAATGTACATATTCTAAATTGTTGCAAGTTCACTAATATGGTACCTACAATAGAGAACTCTTTAGATTTTCTATCTTTTTCCTTATATTTTAAAAAATTATATATCCCATGTTTTAATTTTATATTGATTTTTACTTGAACCACCAGGAATCCCTAGTAGATGGCAGTAGTATAGAAATTTAACACACAAATGATTTCTAAAACGGTGTATATCATGATTCCTTTGGATATAGATATTATCAGGGTTTATATATCAAGTTAAATTGTAGGGTGGTTTGTTTGATACTAGTTTAATGTAATATATAAACTGTAATTAAAATTACAGTTTATTAGCCTTTGTTTATAATAATGATAGACAGCCTTTCAGAGGTGAGGGTGGTGATGGAAAATTTTATTTGTTTATAACCCATTTATATAGTTTCTCATATACACAAAGAACTCAGGCAGTAATGATGAAATCATTAAAGGAATGGACAATGCGGAGGGCTATGTCGTTAATTGTTAGGGCTAACACCCTCAGTTTTGTCCCTCCGGCTTATGGCCTGGAATTTTAGTATCTAGATCAGAGGTCTCCAACCTTGGCAACTTTAAGACTTGTGGACTTCAACTCCCAGAATTCCTCATCCAGCAAAGCTGGCTGTGGACTTCTGGTAGTTGTAGTCCACAATTCTTAAAGTTGCCAAGATTGGAAACCCCTGGTCAAGATAGTTGCAGCTCATTTAACAAATAAGCATTAATTATAACACTTTAACCATTGTACATTGGCTAATTAAATATAGAGAAGACCACATTAATAACAAGTAGAACAACCAGCTTTAAAATTGATAAGTGGTAGACAACTTCTGCCCTTTAGATTCATCCATCAACAGAAAAGGAAGAAGTGGGAAACAAAGTAGCACTTGGTAGAGCAGCCACGGAAAGCCTTATAAACGATATTCAAAAACAGTGATGTGTCTCCACCTGCAAAGATCAGAACTGTGCAAGCCATTGTATTCCCTGTTTCATCTTGTGGAAGTGAGAGCTTCTGGTCTTTGAAGAAGTAAGATAGAAAGAGTATTGATGCTTTGAACTTTAGCATTGGAGCACACTCCTGACAATACTTTGGATAGTCAAAACAAACAAGCAAATAGATCATTGAACAAATCAACCCCAAAGTTCTCACTCAAGGCATACATCTCCAGGCTCAAATTATCCTACTCGGGATATATCATGTGAAGCTTTACTCTGTGGAAAAGGCTCTAATGCTGGAAGGAAAGAGAAAAAGACTAGCAGCAGGCTGGATGGACAATGAATAGACCAGGGGGTCAGCAAACTGCGGCTCTAGAGCCGGATGTGGCTCTTTCACCCCTCAGCTGTGGCTCTCTGTCACTCAAAACGTGTCACAACCGCCAATGTGCGACACTCGTCAGCACACAATTTATTGAGCTTTCAACTCCTGGTAGGCCAACTATGGATAAATCCAAGGAAAGAAAAGTTTCAGAAGAAAACGTAACATTTTATTCAACTACATAGGGTAGTTTTGTGGCTGCTCAGGAAATAGTCCGGCATGGGAAGGGTTTTTGTGACTCCCGGTGTTTTCTTTTTTGTGGGAAATAGGTCCAAATGGCTCTTTGAGTGTTTAAGATTGCCAACCCTTGGAATAGACTGAAGAAAGAGCTGAAAGGCCGTGTTAAGGACAGATCATTGTGGAGAAAATCTACCTGTGTGGTTGCTGAGAGTGGATAACTTGATGGCATGTACTCAGTCAATACACACGCACACACTGACACAAAATTACATTTTGAAACTGACAAATCAAGGTAGTCTAGCAGTTAAAGTACTGGTATAGGACTAGGAGTGGAGGGAGAGGACTCAGATTCTAATGAATCCTCACTTCGGAGCAGGGGTGTCAAACTCATGATGTCATGTTATCACGTGACATATTGTGACTTTTTCCCCTTTCGCTAATTGGGGGGGAAGCATGGCCAGTGTGTGATGCATCCGGGTTGTGAGTTTGACATCCCTGCTTTGGAGGTTTAGGCCATCATTTTCTCTCAGGCCAAGAGAGTGCTCTGCTCATCTGCATAGTTGGAGTGGGATAGTAGGAGACAGTGATATGTATACTATCGTGAGCTCCTGAAGGAAAGGTGGGATATAAATTTAATGCATATGCACATATGAATTATACAAGAACAAAGATTTTTCCCCGTATATGTTTGCAAGATCCTGAAAGAGTTTGCTAGGAAAATGTGACGGTGTCTCTGCCAGTACTGATCAAGAGGGCAGGGATGGAAAAAAGCCAGAGAGAAAGAAATTGAGCAGAATTTGAAATCAACCAGTGGAAACCCGTCATTGGCCATCTGTGTTAAATTCTGTTTCAGGCTTCTGCTTTTTCAACATGAGTGCTCACGTTCCGGATGGATGCTGGAAGTGGGTGGAGCTGCTGGAATATTTGAATCCTTGCATTACAGAACTTGTTTTTGGGACTTGCTTGTTGCTGTTGGGAACAACAGCTTGTTGCTGTCTCTTTCAGTTAAAGTCATGCTTTGCTAGGCAGCAAAAGGGGTTCTTCCCAAAGTCACCCAATCTTGTGTAAACAGTTTCTAGCACAAATGTCTCAAATGAAAGGCCCGTGGATAGCTGTAATCCAGGGGATGGCATTATGCGTTTGATCTTGAAAGGGCTGGTTTAGCCATAGATTCTAGGAAAAACATTCTTTCTTGGATTTTATTCATTTTTTTTATTTTTTTAATAAATTTTCTTTAAATTTTTGTTATAAATTTTTTATAATTTTAACCTGTAACATTGGAACAGAAGTGGATTATCTACAAGGGTCCTTTTTGCAGATAAATAGTATTGTGTTTTTAATATTAGAATTTGGGAATTTCAGTGACCCTTGCCTATTTTACTTTTGAACAGATTTGACTTACTGGCAGGAACTGTATGAAACTGAGCTGCTGTGAATAGTTTTTAAAAAAGCATTCAAGTTTATTTGGAGGTTTTTGTATCTAATATTGGCTTTACAGAGTAAAATGTTGCTGCAGTGCATAGTTCCAAATAGGGATTAATAGGGAAAACAACATTCTTGACTACTGTGTTATGTTAGCAGGTAGAATGGATTAGAAGATTAGATTGAATAAATTGACAAATCTATGTGGAATATCTAGATTAGTATACATTGAGATACATGCTTTGGTAGTCTATTATTCTGACCCAGAAAAGCTTTGATAGGGTTTTCAAAGAACTAAAAAAAGTGGACTGAAATTCCTCAGAAATCTGAAATATTCTTTTATCAGTCCATATGGATTGCATTGTTTCTAAGACCTTATTTATTTTGAGCCAATAGAAACTTTGATTTATGGATTATTAGTGTGGAACTGTGGATTCCTATATAAATCAAGAAAATTTAGAATATAATTTATAGGGAGAGGGACCTGTCACCTTCACTTTAGCAGAGTCCTAGTTGATTCTAGTTCAAAGGGAACCATATTTTACTGTGATATTTGAGAAGGAAACTATATATGCACTTTTTCTTCCTGTTATTGCAAATTCATCTTCTTGCTGTTCCTGTTCCTCCCCTGCCAGCATAGTTGTTCAAGCTGCTATATCTGAGAATTTTAGGTGTTACATTTCCAGTGTATTTGGAAGGCCTCAGTTCAGAAAAGATGAGCCTGTTTATAGCTTTAGGTTTTCTATTGCAAACTCTCTCAACTTCAGATGTTGAAACTTCAAATATGAGGAAGAATATGCTATACTATTGCTGAGAATTTTGGAAGTTGAAGTCCACACATCTGAAGCATGTCTAGGTGTGAAATTTTGTGCTGATGTTTTTCTTAGGGTGGATTGGAACATTACTGACAACATTTGCTAAGAACAGTTGTATATCTACGGTTTACCTTTCAATCTGGCTTCAGGCCTGAACACAGCACCGAAACAACATTGGTTGCATTGGTAGGTGATCTCTGGAGGGCTCGGGACAGGGGTTATTCCTCTATCCTGCTCCTATTAGACCTCTCAGCGGCTTTTGATACCATCGACCATGGTATCCTGTTGCAGCAGCTGGTGGGATTGGGGGTG
>JANHFP010004949.1:51223-61616 GCA_032468135.1 Calamaria suluensis
TAGTTCTAAGTTACTTCTCTCCTTGATTAGTTTCCACCCATTGCCTCTTGTTCTGCCCTCCGGTGCTTTGGTGAATAACCTGACTCCCTCTTCTTTGTGGCAGCCCCTGAGATATTGGAACCCTGAGATATTGGAACATCTAATCTATTTGGAAGATTGACAAGTTATCTAACCTGTGCCAGAATTCTTGAATGGCATTGAGGGGTTGGGCGGCAAACAAGTTTATGTTGCCCAAAGTCGCCTTGGACAGCAAGATGAGTAGCATGTAAATAAAGAATCAATTGTTGCAAATTACTTTTACGGTGCTTCTGACTTTTGTGTTTTCCTAAGTTTACACAAAGTTTATCAAGCAATGCCAGCTTCCTTTTCTTCGTCCTTGAAATCAGTTGCTTATAGTGGCCCTCGATGATACCTAGCTGAATCCTGATACACATAGCCTTTTATTAAGTTTAGAGAGACTTTGGAGAGCTTCTGACATCTCCATTGTCTTATATTGAAGCATTTACTAAGATTGGCAGGTTGGAATGCACCAGGGGTGGGTTCTACTTACCTTTACTACCAGTTCTGTTGTTGGATGGTTGGAGAAATCTGACCAATCCTCCACAGTGTGTACGCGCTCCATGCATGCACAGTAGAGCACACAAGGCAGCATGCATGCCATGTGTGCGCTCCGCTTATGCTCAGAATCATTTGGGAGTGGCCAGGTGCGGCAATCAGCAGCTTCAGTTGGCCAAAAAAGGGAAAATAAAGAATTGCCAGGGCGGGTGGCCGGGCCCAGCTCCCATTCGCAGCGAACCAGTTCGCTGACATCACACCGTCACCGCTACCTATCGCGCAAACCGGTCTGAACCGGGAGCAACCCACCACTGGAATTCACCGCTCTGAAATACATTCAAGTAGAGCCACATTTCTTCGATTTGAGACTCACCACCTTCATCTGAAGAAGGCAACTCTGGGTTGCCCAGATTTGCGGATATGACTGTTTTCATTTTGAAATGGTAACATCCACCAGTAACCTTAGTTATATTTACTGTAGGTGGATATGACTAATTTTGATAAGTATAATGGATTTATTTAATTTTTAAAATGAAAACAAAGAAAAATTATTCTTGGTCTTTTTTCACAAATCATAATTGTGTGGCATCAACCTGGAGCCAGGTTGCTCTTGTTCTGTAAACAAGAAGAAGGGAATAAACTATTGCATTGAATAGATTACATTGGGATTTATTGTTATTTAGACTCAGAAAATTGAACAAACATTCTTTTCACTGTATTGCTCACGTTTCCTCTGACAATGAACGGATACACTTAACAATGACACTGTGTGCTGTTGATGAGAATCTGACCAGTGTCTACGTATAGCATCGTAGGGCTGTAGTTTCTGCCTGGTATTGTATAAAATGTATAATCTGGCCATTCAGCCTAGGCCTCTAAACGTGCTTGGTGTATTGCTTCTCTTTATATTGCTGTGTTGTATTGTGGGTTTGAACTTTGGAATCAGGCCAATTTGCCTTTTATTTTATTTTTTAAACCAATTTTTTAGATTGAGCACTTTCTTAACTTATATCACTTTCATAGTAACTCAGAACTTTTAACTGTATGCATTTCAAATATTATGCAGAAGGGCTGATAGTTGACACTATTGCTTTTCCCCCACATTAATTTTCCATTTATATATCTCAACTGAGTAGATCACTTGTGGCTTTGGTATATATATGGCAGATTTAGTTTAGACTTTCTGCTCTTAAATTACATTTCTAGCTCCCACTAAATAGAGCAAAGCAATATGTAAAGATGTCAATCTACTCCTCTTGCTTGTATTTTATTTAACTGACTCATATAATTGGCCCATTTAAAAAAAATAAAAAAACTCTAGCATGGGAATTTTATAGTGATTGCTTCTTTATTACAGAAATTGATAATCTCTCTATCTCTTTGCTGCCATCTGTTGGTAACCTAGTTTTTTTGCAGTTAGATCCTGCAGACTTTTTGGTGGTTTTTGAAGACATCCTTCTTCTAAGAAAAGGTGGCAAGATATTCCTTAAGTTTTCCACTTGTTTATTTTATTTTGATAGATTGTTGTCCATAGGATAATCTTCTTTGTCTGCAATTGAACACACACTGTGAAGTTGAATCATATGCAGTGAGGAAAGCATAGCTTTCATATTCATATTATTAATAATATAGGTAGTAATTTTCCAGGATTAAAAGCAAGAAAAGTCTGATATCACACTCTCACTTAACAATTTAAAAAATTTAAAAGCATCCTGATAGGGCAGGTATTAACTTTTATATCAATGCTCAAAACTGCTCTGTGAATAAAATTGAAGCAACCATTTTTGGAAGTCTGAAAAGATGCCAGTAAGAACACAGTGTACATGTAGATCTTGTATATTTGTGGAATTAGTTAGTTAGAGATGTTAGCTGAGTATTGGATCAAGGGGGAAGAAATGACCATAAACAGAAGTACCAAGAAACTGCAGAAATATTTTCTACATCCATTTTTATTGCAAAACATTTGTTACAGAAATTTCAAACGTTCTACTGCAGCAACTGTCAAATGCTTATTTTTTTTATTATATATCTAATATACAGCCTAAAAGTGCATTGTGAATCCAGTAGAACTTTAAAAGGACAATTTTTCTAGATATATATTTTCCTGTTAAACTTTTTTTCCCTAGTAAATGATCTGAAATTACACTTTAATTATTCTTATTTAAATGAGTGTAATAGAGGTGAAAATAAAAAAAATCCTGCTGATACATATTTTTTTAACTTTTAGGATAAATTGTAAAACCCTTTCAGTTAGAAGAAAAACTTGCTTCATTCTAGATAGTTGTAGATGCCAAAGACATTTCCCTTTATTACCTCATGATCATTCTTTCTCTCACACACACATATCCCACTCTTTTACTATTATTGTTTTACATTTAAAATAAAATAAAATGTATTTGTCTTCCAACTAGTGTCTATCTCTTGTGCCAATATGTAGGTTGTAATCTAGGCGTGCTTACTTGGCAGTATCACTGAGCTCCAAAAACTCTTTGTTTTTGAGTACAGGTAGTCCCTGACTTACAACAGTTCATTTAGTGACTGTTTGAAGTTACAATGGCACTGAAAAAAGTGACTCATGACTGCTTTTCACACTTACGACCATTGCAGCACTCCCGTGGTCACGTGATCAAAATTCAGTTGTATTTATGACGGTTGCAAGTTCCCGGGGGTCATGTGATCCCCTTTTGTAAACTTCTGTTACGCAAAGTCAAATGGGGAAGCCAGATTCATGTAACAACTGTATTACTAACTTAACAACTGCAGTGATTCACTTATTAACTGTGCCAGAAAAGCTTGTAAAATGGGGCAAAACTCACTTAACAAATGCCTCACTCAGCAACAGAAACTTTAGGTTCAATTGTGGTTGTAAATTGAAGGTTATCCATAGAAATATGTGGAAGATGCACTGGTAAAAGAATAATAATTCTTTCCAACCGTGATACCCCATAGTAAGAATGGATTAATTTAATAGATTAATTTAATTAGTAATTTAACAGAAAATTAATAGCTCTGGGATATCCAGGTCCGAGATAGTCAAATATAGCTGTTCAATGTTTCTCAGTCCTAGTAGGTTTTAACATATGTGGAGCTGGACTCCCAGAATTCCCCAGTCAACACTCTGGTGAATTCTGGGAGCCCAAAACCAACATCTTAAAGTTGCTGTGGTTGAGAAATACTATAACACACCTGTGCTAATTTTGCAATGGAGCCTATGCTTATTCTCTGAGAAATCCTGAGTGGAATTTTAACCAATGTAGCTGCAGGATGGATTGAAATCTCAAATTGCCTGGTTGTTAGCCATCATTTAAAAGGCAACACAGAGGGAGTTCAAATCCAGAAGGAGTTCAAATTAGCTGTACTGAGGCACATCCACATGACTGTCCATGGAACTGTAGATCAGAGCATTAAAGACAATGACCTGCTTCAGGTTCACAACTTAAAGAGATCTTCTCTACTTAGAGAAATGATGGGCAGCTCCTCCAAGTAGGCTTCCCTCTTTGCGGTTTGGACTGGAAGCAATTAAGGTAACAAACAATGATCTAAGAAGTCTGATTATTAGCACTGGTTAGAAAGAAGGCTAAGGGTCCAACAAGCTCCTGCAAGCTTCCCTACTGGTTGAAATACCTGCACGTGGGCAATTTATGGAAGCAATGGTCTTTTTCTATGCAGAGGGTTGGAAGCGTGCCCTTTTTTGGTGAAAGAACAGCAGTCTACATCTTTGTTTTCATAATATCATGAAAAGTAACTCTCAGTAATACCATGAAAAGTAACTCTCATGTTGGACACAGATTGATTTTCAGAATGCTAGTAAGATAAAACTAGGACCCAAACACATTTAGAAACAAATCATTGTCAGCAAAAAATAAACTATAAATAGGTATGAGCTTGAGTTTGAAACTTTGCATTATTTCTTGGAGTAGCCTGGCAGGCTGTAATGTTTTGGAATTTTCTGTCCTTTCAGCTAAAATCTAGTTCAGAGTAGAGTAGATTTATATTTATATAAGCAACCATAGGAAAATATGTAATTCTTTCTGGAATGTCTGTGCAAGTACTCTGTTTTTTACATTTGTTTTTAAACATCCGGTAAACCACAGATTTGTGCATTCTTATTCTCAGGCAGTCCCTAATACCTTTGCTATTAAAATCCAAGAACACATCTAAAATGTTATTTCCATGTTTGAAATTTAACTTGATAGTATTCAGCAGAACTGTTTTTGCTTTAACAATTTGGGTTAATTCCTAATAAAAAAAATATCAATTTTTCCTTCTGTCGTATTGCTAAACTACTATTTAGTTTGGATTTTATCTTCAGTCCAACTTCTTCTGGAAAATGTTTCTGTCCGCTAACATTTAATGATGTCTCCTTAAAGCAGCTGATTTGAAGACCTTGGCATCATTTTAAACATTTCATTGGCAGCCAATCCCCTTTCCCTGTAATCTTGGTTTTTCTCTGACACACATATTTTTAAGGACTGGTCAGTAAAAGCTCTGTGCAATACAATTCTCACTTGGCAACATAAGCACTGCCTTACAAAGTGGTGCATACATCATTTCTACATTTATCAAGATTGCATAATCTAAAATATTCATTTGCCTCTTGTCCTGCAGCCATCATATGTCCTAAGCCACCTAAACACTGAGAAACGACTTTATATGCAAACATTTATCTTCCTCAAAACTTAAAAGTTATATGAAAGATTCATATCAATGATTTTGTGTTATGGATTTATGGGTTTTATTTTATTACTGGCAATTGTTACAATTTCAATAATTTGCTGCTTGTTGCTACTTGATAACAGGCATATGCTAAAACAAACAATGAAGTACCTTGTTTCCAAAATATATAATTATTTCAATCATAAATGCTGTAGGTTTAAGACCCTACTGTTCTATACGTCATTTTATATAATACTAAAGTGCTATTAAAACCAGTTTCATTAAAATGAACATATTGGGAGAGAATGTAAAAGTCCAAAATTGTTATTTCATTCTAACTCCATTCATTGTTACAGGCAGGCAATATTGAAATCTTGAACCCCATAATAGTCCAAAGGAATTAATGGAACAATGCATGCATTTTCATAGGCACAAAATAAGACTGTAATTTAAGGAAGAAGAAATTATTTCAATCATTATCACATTATTATTGTGAAATAATTATGTGCTATAATTCACTACCTAGGATAGGTGATATATCCAACTATAGAACAGCGTCACTTGAACTGGAAATAACAGAATGGATCACTAGAAGAAAGTATTTTAAAAATACTGTACACTGCTTCCTCAATTGCACAGTGCATGTAAACAAACAGCTACAGAGTTTTAAATATTACTTTAAAAGAGGTTATTCTTTTTTTTTAACCTTTTGCATAACTCCCTAGGTTTATTCTTCCACAATCACATAATGCACGCATCACAGCTATTGGTGGCTCATGAGGGATATATATGCCAGCTCAAAGGCTAGCCTTGTCTAACCTGACCACCTTCAGATGTTTTGGGATTGTAACCCCCCAAAATCCCAGTCAGAGAGTCCCAACACATCTGCAAGATTCAGGCTAGAAAAGCTATGCCAGAATTGATAGTGGAGCTCTGCCAATGAATAAATAAATGGAAGCCTAACAGCAATGACAACAGACCTGATTCCTTGCCCAATAACTGCTAATACTTGGAAAGCTAGGTAGCAGACCATATTGTTCAGTGGACTTTATTTCCTATTATCGAACATTGTACTGTACTGCTGAATAAAGATAGGACTTTACACTGCAGTGGTGGGCAGCCTTTGACTTTAGGGCCTCACATGGTCTTTTTTTTTGGTACATGATTGCTACAAACTGACAGCAGTTTCAGGTAAGAAACATATGTAAACTGTTGTGTGAGGCCTAAATTAAGGACAACACAATGGAAAACATTTTAAAAAGAAAATGAAGGGAAATCCCAAAATGTCACTCCCTAAACCCAGATCTGGCCCTGTACAGGTTGTGGTTTTCAAAGCCCACCTGTCCAATGTTAAGAGTGGTCTTTGACTCTCTAAAGGTTGTCCTCCCTGATATGGTACTAGACCCAAAAGTTGGTCTAATATCCCATTATATAAAAGAAAAAAAGAACATTGGATTATTCCCGTGTCTCTTATTCAATTTGGAAATGTAGCCCTCTTGTTATTCTGAATGCTTGATTAGCATTTATCCAGATATTATTATGATGGTATAAAAGTAAATACACTATGCTGAATTGAATCCATCTTGAAATTTTGTCTTTCCTATTCCATGGTTATGCAGATTAGTAATTTTATATTTTATATATAACATTTCAGATCATGAATTAAAACTTTACATGTGTGTTGCTTTTACTATAGGGGCTAATACAGCATACCATACATGATTCCAATAACAGATATCCAGGGCACATTCTGAAACACAGGAAGTATTCAAGTGAGTATCAAAAGAGCCATCATGGTTTTTAGAGAAAATGGGAACATTCATATCACTAGTTTCAATGTAATGCATTTATCTTGATATAAATACATTTTTTTAAAAAAATGAAAATAAGGGTACATCTGTTTCCATACGCTAGAAAAGTTGCTTATTTTAGAAGGAAAATGCTTCATTTGCTTACTTATTCTTGAGTTAACAGCATCAACTATGCAGAAATGAGCATTTTACTGTTCAATTATTGCTGTTTGAAAGTTTATGGAAATATTTCCAATTTTTCCGGTAGAGTGCAACCTCTAGTTTAATAATGCTGAATTTTAAGTTCCATATAGCATCTCAATTTATGAATATCTTAACAGAAAATATACTCTGAACTATTAGCTGATCCTGTATATACTTTTTCAATACAGAAGATACTGTAAATGACATAGGGGTAAATGACATAGTATCCCTGATCAGTCATGGTGATTAAAGTGGAATGCTAAAGTATGGTTTATAAATTATACAAAGAATACACTTTTTATCATATGTATAAACTGTAAGGTCAATGAAATATGATTTTAAAACAGGTATACTTCCTAAAAAGGATTATTTGCAATTCCAATGATTCTGTGGATTCCTGCCTTCTTGTTCCTGTTTGCAAGGAATATTTTATCCCAAAGGTGCTTTTTTCCAAGAGGCAAATCTTATTTGCCTCTTGGAAAAAGCACCTTTGGGACAACCATGACCTGGATGACTGAGAATCTTCATAGACATTAAGGAATATTTTAATAGTAACTTAAAAAAAAATACCACATAGTACTAAACAATGTTTCTATTTCTGTGATTTTAACAGCAGAACACCCATGGTAATTTATGAAAAATGGACATTCAAATATACTTTTCTTAACAAAAGCCACAATATATGCCTTTGCTTTTGTTTACAAGTTTGGAAGTATTTCAAAATAGGCTCCATTCCCAGGAAGCATGTAGAAATGAACCTTAAGATTGTGCTTTGGTAGAAACGGCTATTTTTTGCATTAAAAAGTAAAAATGCTGGCATTCCTGTCAGAGTTTGGCTATTGTCACACTAGGAATAGGGATACCTGGAGTCCAATTTGTCAATTTGTTTTCATGCTAGGACCAGTGGTGGGTTGCTACCTGTTCGCCCTGATTTGGGCAAACCGCTGGAAGCGGCGGTGGGAGGCTCCGCCCACCTGCCTGGATGTCATCGAATATGCTCTGCACATGCGCGAGCGAACCAGTAGCAAAGGTAAGTGAAACCCACCTCTGACTAGGGCCCATATATTATCATTACCGTAGGTCAGGACATTGTCATTGAAGGCAAACAGGAAAATTCAGAGGATAATTTGAATTGTTTTTATGAATCCATTTAGGAGTTCTTTCACACAGTAAAGCTCAAATGAAATTGAATAATTCAGCAGATTAAGAGAATAAGGTTAACCTAGGTTGGGTTTATGTCCAAAGCAGAAATGAGCAAGACTGGTAATACATTTTGACTTATTTAAAATAAGTCTGTTTCATCTGAGGTCACTGAAATATTGTTTGAATGAATTCTCTTTAGAGACCCTATTCAAAATTATACAAGATGATTTCATATCTCATGAAATTTGGAATAATTGTGATAGTATGAAAAAAGGTATTAATAGTAAATTAAAAAGAACCCCTTCTTAGACACCATTTTGTGCATGGAAAATCTGAAATCCCATATGAGATAGGAGACATGTTTGAAAAAGAATGGCTAATGACTAAAACATCCACTTCCACACCATATTTCTTTGCTGTAGAAAAGTTGTTTCTAACACACACACACATACCCAAACACCCAAACCACACACATCAAAGCTCTAATAAAAGTGTGCAATGTGCAGTTATTTACAACAATTTGATTAAAGTTGGGCCTTGGAAGCAGTTTAGGAAATAAACCTAATAATCAGTGTATCCTGCTTGCCATCTATCCAGATATGTTGGCAAACGTCTTGATCTTTGATGAATTATTCTCATGGAAAAACACATACTAAAAACATCTTGGAAAATTACATAATAAGAGCTGAGATAATAAGGAAGATGGAGAGTACCATGACAGGCAATTGAGTGGGGCAATTTGCATTACATTTTGTAATTGAAACCAGTGCATAGCTGTGTTCAAAAAGATCTGTGGCTATGTCTTTCCCCCATCAACTATCAGATTAATTAGGACTTTGGAAACTCTCAGAGTTCTGTGTTTCTTTTGGTACCTTACAAAGTTTTGCAGAACTTCCACAATCCTTGATCCTTGCCAAGCTGGAGCCATAATTCAAAACAAAGGAGAGTATCCTTTCTCTATGGCGGTTTGGATGACTGCTTTCACACATAGATTTAGAAACTGAGAAAAGGAATTTAGACAACCAACTCAAAATAGTTAAAAAATGTTTTCTAAAATATCACTGATGTGAGAGAGCAATACATAAATTGAAACTCTATAATGATGCCATCTGCCTATTATCCTCTAGGAGCCATGTTTAATTCTTGCACCCAGGAGGGTTATTGCAAACATTATTGAGGAGTAGACCTGAGGACAATGAGACTTTCGCATTCCATTCTTGCATGGTATAAAATCTCTTCTCTTTGCCATTCTAGACAATGGAAGCATACTTAAAAGAATGGATTGTGAAACAATCCGAAGTCTTAATTTCACTTAGGCTAACTAACCTCTCAATCCTTTAATATTTTTATCATTCAACACCTCCAGCAATAAATGATAGAACAATTAGAACAGCGATGAAATGCAAATATGCCCAATGAAATCGAAATTCTTAGGAGGGGGGAAAGATAGAAATGTTTTACAGAATGAACAGTAAGAATATGATTTTGCCTCTGGACTGTTTTTATCCTCTTGTGTAACATTTTAAGAGGCTCCACGGAATTCTTTCTAAACTAATAGATGTAATTACAAAAATAAGTATTTACTATTCCACTTTATTACAATCTTCCTGAGCTTGGTCAGCTGTGCGAAAAAGCCTGTTTAATACAGGAACCACATGATAATGTATTACATAAATTTCCCCCTTTCCCTCATGCTGCTATATAAAAGGCATCTTTTTACTTCCCTTCTTGAAAATATAACATTTGTGGCACTACAAGTTGTCAGTACAAAAAAAGATGTGTGAACCATGAGAGTGAAAAGTGGGAATTGATAGGTTTGCCTTCTATAACGTAATTCAAAGATACTGCTTCATAAGTTATCACAAATGTACTGATGTAAACAATCATAATTAAAACACCCACTTTAGATGCATGTTATTTTGCTTCTTTTTTAAAAAAAATCTATTTCTATTTTGAAAGGCAGATTTCTCAAACTATTTACCCATTTATGCACGATATCATAAATATTTTTTTAAAAATAATGTCTTTAAAATCTTGCCGGGGGG
>JANHFP010004949.1:61652-81525 GCA_032468135.1 Calamaria suluensis
GCTGCTCGTAATCTTTGGGTTAAAATCTCGGTGGTTGGCACAGAGATTAAAGAGGGCTAATTCGACTGGTGGTAGAAGAGAAACTCTGTGCTGACACATCATAATCTGAGGTTACTTCATTCTGCTAAAGAGATGGACCAAAGAGCAGATGTCATCTCTAGCAATATTTGCTCTCAAAGCTCCGGAATGCACCTGTTCTAGAGAGTCTTCTCATTGACAAGGTGTCTCCTGTACTTTCTGGTTTGGATGACTTGCTCCTCTGAAATGTATTTCGAAGGCTGGCTGCATTGCGCTGCCTATCAAGTTTGTCACTGATGGAGTAGCTTTTCCGTGTGTGCACGTAGAGTAAGTTGGATTCATCTGCAGAATAACTATTGGCCCGCTCTATTTTGGGAAGAAGAATATTGTTAGACAAGGTCCTAGATGTATTGCTATCTTGAGGTGACAAGGAAACTGCTTTTTTGTCTTTGGCTTCAGTGTCCTCATTGTCAGAACCTGGGTGACTTAGCTCTGCTTCCCTCTCTGGATGGCAGCATCCCAAGTCATCCATCTTATCTCCATGGATCCCAGGAAAACTTGACCTTTCTGCAATGGTTTGAGGAGCACTGACACACCTTGTATCAATGCAGTCAGTGATGCTAGTGTACTCTGCTGTTTTGACCGGTACTCCGAGGCTGCTGAAATAACTCCGGGAAGGAGAGAACATAAAACTATGAGATTTTACTATAGGTGCCTCTTCTAAAATAAAGGGGCTTGTAGCCAGGTATCGACTACTTTTAGAACGCTCTAAGGTATGATATAGGGGGGGATCCAGTTCCCAGGGGTTTTGGCTGTCTGTGATTTGGGAATAATCTGAAGAAAACACCCTCGTTTCCAGTGAAGAAGGCTCTTCATAGTCAATACCTCTGCCTGAGATTCTATCACCAGAGGTACCACTGACATAAGCACTACTTGAAAGAACGCTGGAAGTTATCTGAGCTTGAAGAGTGGTGTCTCCAGTCCCAAGGATGTTCATTGAACTGTCCAGGGGTTCTATTCCCGACTGCAGCTCGTCCATGGCAGACACATAAATGTCAATGCAAGAGGAAGGCCTCCGAGAATCTGGAGCAATAGACAAAGTGCTTACAGGCACTAATGAAACTTTTGGTTCTTTTGATACTGAGTGAGAGCTGGTGGCACGATGAAGGCTCAGAGACCGTTCTTTCAAAATAGTTTCAAATTTCTCAAGCCCGCCCTTCTCCTTCATATTCATCGCATAGAAGGAGTGACTTCGCAGTCGAGGTGTTAATGTTGGAGAGGTGGGGGACATTGATTCTTCCCCCATGGGATCAATACTCTCTTGAAGTTTGTATGTGTTCCCTTCCTGGCTGTTGAAGCTACTTTGCCTCACAATGTAAGCTGTGTCAGTACAGTCAGAAGATGTTCGAGACCGTATCTTACTGGCCTCTCCTCTGTCCACACCACCAATTTTGTCCAGTGCTGTGGCCATTCGCCCAATCATATCTTCCAGCTGAGCAAGCCGGATATCGACAGTCTGAAGCGAGGCCTTCATGCAATGCTCTCGTTCATTCACTTCCTCTAATCGCATTGCCATATTCTCTACTCTGCAGGAAGAAAAGAGAGGGAAAAATGTTTTGATAACATTCAGTAGGGCAAGCAGGTTAGCTTGGTTATTTTTTAAGCAGTTTAGTTAATCAGGAAAATTGATAATAATGTAAATAATATGCCATTAATATACTGATACGTGAGGTGGAGTTTGACGTCCCTGTGATAAAGACACAGAGGAACAGATCTTCATGTTCCCTGTGCTGAATGCTTCATGTTCAGGGACTCCAGAGAGTGTAAGCTACCCTGAAGGAGAGGTGAAGCAAAGAGGGGACCAGGGTTTTTGTTGTCCCTCAGCCACAGCAAAGAAGATACAGCTCCAAGATGGCTGGCTCCAAAACAGGGACAAATTCCACTGAAAGAAATAACATCTAAGATTATTACAACTGGTGAGAAGAAGAAGGTGAGCAGAACAGGAGTGGGGGAGATTAATTGGTTTACGTTTTAAATTGAATCCCAAGAAATAATTAGAACTATTAGTCTAGAACTGAGTATTTTGGTGGCGAGCATTTTAAAAGCATTTCTTGTTTTTAAATTCCTGAATGGCATGAAAGTTGTGAGAGAATAAACATCAGATTACAAAAATATATAGACTTTTAGACTGAGAAGAAGTATTATTGGTAAGGTATTTTTAAACACTGGACTTATCTATATATTTCTTTTTTAAAAAAGATCTACTTTTGCTCAATCTGGTGATGTACTTCCCCTAACAAGGAGAGGAGAACAAAGAAAAGGAATGATAAATTAGTGACTGAAATTTAAATGGACAGTGCCACCTGCTGACAAAAGAGGAAATAGCGCATTGTTGGGAAAAAAATCTCAATCTTCTAAAAAAACAGACTCAATGAGTGGAAATGTTCAGGAGATGGGATCACTCTATCAAAATATGAAAGACATTATTGACCAAGGATTTAAGGAGATACAGGGAAAAATTTTGTACAAGAGATGATGATTATAGATCGAGATGTACAGGGAATAGAAATGTTAGGGGGAAAAGTCAAGCAAGAAGAGAAGAAGACAAGGAGGAGATTTTAATGAAAATAATAATGTTGGATGAACTCAATCAGGAGGAAAACATATTAAAAGAGTTGGATGATATATTTGAAATGGAAGCAGGGACCACAGTAAAAATAATAGAAAATAGACAGCAGAAGATCATAGAAATGGGAGGAATATCTAAGGACATCTGAGAAATAGAAAAAGACAGAGATTTAAGAGAGGAATGGCAGAGACAAGCAAAAAAAAAAAAGTTTGGCAATTGAACTACCGAAGTGGGTACGAGATGATGGGTAGAGGATTTATTTTTCTTTCATGGATATCTTGACTTGCCTTTCCCCTTAACTCTCTTTCTTCTTAAAGCATAGCAACTAAAATTTAAATCAGGCAAGATAATGATTGAAGAATGATTTCTGCCCCTGGTAGCTGTCTTAAACTCCTGGTGCTGATTTTCTTTTCTTTTCTTCTTTTTTCTTCCCCTCTCCCCTCTTTTGTAGGTGGATGATATGATTAGAAATCAGACAGGAAAGAACAAAAAGGCTTTAAATATAGGGTGATGACTAAAAACCTAAGAGATAAAAATAAAGTGAATATTAATGTATTACACTCTAGTTGATAAGTAATAATGAGAAACAGGTGGAATAATGGAATAATGATAGATTATAATTCAAGACAGATGTATGCACTTTTGGTAGTCATGCCAGCCACATGACCACAGAGATATCTTTAAATAGCGCTGGCTCTTCGGCTTAGAAACGGAGATGAGCACCCATCCCCTACAGCCGGAAACGACTAGCAAGCATGTGTGGGAAAACCTTTACCTTTTTAAGAGACCATGAAATAAGACCTCAATTTGCATTATGGCTTCTAAGACCTATTTATATAGCAGACTTCATACAACCCAATGTTCTACCCAAAAAATGTCTCGGAGATTCAGGGATGATTTCCAATCCACCAAGAAGAGAAGAACGAGAAAAAAGTGGGATATGCATAGGAAACAGCAGAGTTAGATAAGACCAAAGGCCCAATCAGATGTTTCCTTGGTGTAGAGCTTGTAGCACTAATGCAACAAATTTTGGCAGTACAGAGATCTTTTTTCCCCCTGAACGATTCTGCCATGCATAAGGGAGGGGGGAGATTTGGGTATCACTTGCAGTGGAGTCAGAAACAGCCCTTTCCTCCCATGTATTCATGCCTTATTCTCACCTCCCCCAATTTGATAATAGGATAAAGAAAGACTGGACACCTAGCAACTCAACCTATATTGTTGTATTCTAGTTATTTTTGTTATATTCTACTGATGATTGAGGTCTCTATTTTAGCCAGACTTAACCACATAATCTAAACCAAGGATTTTACTTGGAAATATGCCTAATTTGTGTGTAATGTGTGGGTGTTTCTGTATGACAATTCCAAAATATTTTTTCCATCTTTTGATTATTAATAGTTTGCAGTCAACAAAATATTATGAAACTTTTAAACCACTTTTGGTTTTAAAACAACAAAATGAAAAATTATATGATTACAATTTTCAAAACATACAATATCTACAAAGCCAAAGAACATGTTGTGCACCTTTCAGAAGTTACACGGATTCTCTCATCATTGGAAGAATTAAATCTATCATCTTTCTCTCTGAAATATTCTTCTATGCACTGTTCTTCAAAATCATGAACCTTCTTCAGTTCATCATCTGTTATAAAAAGTTCTATAGGAGAAATACAGGGCAATAAACAATAGTCAGTAACTAATTAGCTGTAAGTATAGAGCACTGCCTATTTTATAATTTTTACAACTGAAAGCCCCTCTATATGTAACTTAATTTGTAGATCATTTTGATGAGTCTCAGATTTGTAGCTCTACTTCTGCTTTCCCAAATTTGTGCCCTAACTCCCACCTGCCAAACATTTTTCAATTTATGTCAGACTTATTCAGATATTTGACTCCATTATTTCTTCTTCCTTTCATCCTCCCCAATCTCAGACAGGGCACAGAAAGAGATAGGAGAATGTCTACATTGTCCCAGCAGTAAGGACATTGGAAGCAGTATGTCTCTGTAAGTACTGGCAGGACTTCAGATTGATAGTTATTAGACAAGCAAAGTGACTGCAAGTGGAGTTACTGGTACTCATTGCTGTTCATCTTTTTAGAGCCCAATTTGTACAATGTTTTTCCACTATAAGAATTAGTGGAGTCCGACGTCAATCAAGAATTAGCTCAATATGTTTGAATTAGTTTGATTTTTTTCACGCCCAAATATCCTGTGAGATACAATGGGATGATAGACAATGACTGGCCCAAGGTCACACAGTATCAACCCTACAGGGTAGACCAGAGTAAGAAATCAATGTCATGTAAATTAGAACTACCTTTATTGTAACAGCTACACACTAACAAAATCTTGCAAGTGTGAATGTGTTCCTTCTCGTGTAAACTAGTGAGCAGTTTGTCTGAGCCATTTTGCTCAAGTTAGTTTATTGGCCTAGGCTTGAGGGCCACTTATTTGACTGAAGTCTTGGTACCAGCTCTTTCTTTTGTCTTTTAAGGCCATTCTCTATTCCCGCTATAACCACGAAACTTCCACAGCTGAGGATGGACCTAACCTGGTTTACCTTTATCTAGCCCAGTTCCTTAACCATTGAGCCAGTGTTGGCATTAATGTGATAAAACAGTAATGTACAATGAAGTAGAAATAGTAAAGAAAAGAAATAAACAGATAAAGATACAATGCCTGATAATTTTTTTAAACAACATTTTCATCAAATTAAATAACGTACAAAAATAGAAATGATTTTGCATAATGACAAGACAGAACACAAAAACGAAACCTGAAGGCAGGCCACACTAGGAAAATAAGAAATTTCACAGTTTGAGCATGAGGCTAAAGAAAATCACTTATTTTATAATACCTTCTATGTCTTTAAACATTTTTGGAAATTGTATTTTGACTGGGAATTGTAACCTGTTTTACTTTGACTTTAGCCAACTATGCACATGCTTCATATACATAAAATATGGGCTTCAATCCCAGTCTTCTTCAGTGAAAAACACCACAAAGCTGATAATAGGTGAGTTAGGTCTTGATACGTATTTTGTCTATTAAACTATGAAATTAAATATAATCAAAAGTGATGAAATCTTTTGAGGCAAAACTGAAATGAGGGAATGCTATTTGAGAGATTTGTACAGCAATATTAATTAAAGCATAAACGTCTGTTTTAAGAAATAACTGATGAAAAGGAAATCACAAAAGCTGTGAAAAATGATAGCACTGCATACATATAACAACAGAAATGCTAAAATATGGATGCAATTTGCTTAATAAGTAGGTATACAGTGTAAATGTGTATGTGTGAAAAGAGCTTCTATGCCTCATATTTGATATGGTTTTATTCTCATAGGAAATGCATAGGAAATTGTAGCAGAAGTGAATGGAAAAATTATTTAAGAATTAATTTGTTAAGGATACTTGAAAAAGTGTCAGAATCTGATTGAGAGAATATAAGGAGGCAAAGAGTAAAATTGGTTTAGTGCAGTGTGGTTTTATATTGGTCAAGAGGTGTACAGAACATTAACAAATCTGGAAATGTGAGAAGTTTATTGCATATTTCTTCATATACAAAGCTTATGATAAACTAAATAGGTCTAATCCAAAGTAAAACAAGTATACATGATGCTCCTTACATTGTTTAATGTATTTATGGATAAATACACATGGAAAGGTGTGGTTACATTAGAAATGTATTGGCTGGGGTCATGAGTGTTTGTGTACTTTCAATGCAGGTGAAGTTGTATTGTTAGTCAAGAATCCAAACAATTTGGTCACATACACAAAATGAATAAATTGCAAAATGATGATATAAAAGAAAAGTATTGAGAAGAAGAAGAAAACTGAGGAGACTGAATGGAATTGATAATTCCTCAAAAGGACAAAGGTAAAAATTTTAAATAACAAAAGACAATGTAGTAATTTATTAATGGATGCTGCAGCCATACTTTGCAAGGATATAAAGATATGGAAACGTGTAGTAAACACTGGTGGAAATGAGACTTAATTAAGTATCCTTCTTCTGTTTATCTCTTGCTTTTAATTTCTTCTGCTTACTATGCCTTACTCTTTTTCCGTCCTTTGCAGAATGTTGCTTACCTTCAAAGGTAATTGCATGATGGATGGATGGATGGATGGATGGATGGATGCAGCTTCCTATGGATTTGCTTTCAGCCTTAGATTTCCAAAACTTATACTTTTCAAGCTACGTCTAAGGAATGGTTCCAAATGTACAGTATCCCAAAGTTTGGTGTACTACAAAGCAATACATACCTCCCAGTTGAATTTCCTCAGCTGAAATTGTTGTTTACTCATGGGAGTTCCTGTATCTAAATGATGCCACTGCCCTTATGAAGCATAATGGCTTTGTCCAAGTAATTCTGCATAAATCTTATGACACTTACTGAGCCCATAGTCTGCTTCATCTGGATCGCTGTCTTGTTTCCGCCATCTACAGCATATGTGCTGAAATATCATAGTCATGTGACTGAAGATGATTAGCGGAGGGGGTAAGACTGGCCTTTCATGGAAGGTCATAATAAGCTGATATCTCTGAAACTTCCATACCTGGTTTGATATAGACTTAACTTCAAAAAATGTGTTGCTGAAATGGGAATAGAAAAAGGAACAGGCTTTTGATAAAACAGCTGATTTTTTTGGTTTGCATATGCAACATTGGGATCTGTTCTACACATTGAAAAACAATAAATTTTAGAGTGAATGTACAATTAGCATCTGCTGTCAATTCTGACACTCTTTTCAATGAACTATTCATAATGGTATCTGTTATGTTTACATTGCTATACTATTTATTTTACTTATATGCAACCTTTTTGGTTTCTTCATAAAAAATTAAGAGATAGTCTACTTCTAAAAGAAATATCAATTCACTTGGGTATTTAAATGTACCTGCTATAAGAACCAGTTTTCAAGATTTTCCTTTGATTAGCACTGGCCATCTTAGGTTATTTCAGTAGCATAGATGTTACCTCCATTCTTTCCCACTTCACTAAGACAGCCAGAGGACCTCAAGTGCAAGTAAAAGCTGTTAAATTTGGACTTGGAGAAAAATTGTGAGGTGACTGTCTTGTTTAATGGCATCCAGTAGAATGCTGTTCCTCATACTGAGATAGTTAACTAGAGAATACAACTCAGTATTTCAACTTAACCTCATGTCTTGGTCAAATAAACCAGGTGCCTTTGCAGGCATATTGTATGGAAACTTTTGCCACTACTAGAGGGCCCTGCTTATTCTGTAATTACCAAACTATTTTGGCTGCTAATACTGGCCTTGTACCTATGCCTCAAAATAGATGAACTTTGTATCAGCCTTTAAGTTTTATCTTTAATTAAACAGTGGATAGGGAGGAAGGAGATTTCCTTGATGAATCCATATCTCAGGATATCGTCAATATGTCAACTCCTTCAGGTAGAAAATAGTCTAGGATAGGAACAGGAAACACCTCCTGGTATTAGTTGATTGGGGCATATATATTGGAAGAAGTGTCCAATAGAGGTTCTTTTTTTAAAAAAATTCAATCTGCTTGCCACTGCTTGATGCATCCAAAATAACTGAAAAGAAAAATGGACTGAGGAGCAAAGGTTACATGCCTTTTTTGAGCACTTTTTGAGTTTGATCAAACTTAAAGCTAGCTTCAGTTATATATTTAAAAATAACATAAATATCATCTCTAGCTTGGAATATTAAATTTTACCCCAAAATACAGACTGTTCTGATTCAAAAGTAAAATATAGTTCATCTATTTTTTAATCATTTTATTAATTTAAGCCTAACTGAATATGAAACACACCTGAGTTCTCAATTACAGTGAATTTAACTGTAACAACAATCACAACTTTTACACTATATGTTTATTTCTATAACTGTATGTTCTGGTGCTGTAGAACTGGACAAAGTTTCTTCAGAGTGCGCAAATGTAGCCTCTATCTGCAACTCTTTAAAACAGCTACATCTTTGTCAAGTCATACATAGAGCCTATAGAAATTGCCATGCAATCAAAGGAAAAGTAATCCATGGTTAATGTCTATGAAGAGTCTCAATCATCCAGATCATGGTTGTTTCAAATGTGCTTTTTCAAAAGGCAACTGGACTTTTTGCTTTTTCTTTGAAGACGTTTCACTTCTCATCCAAGAAGCGTCTTCAGCAGCTTCTTAGAAAAAAGCAAAATGTCTTCAAAGAAAAACCAGAAAGTCCAGTTGCCTCTTGAAAAAGCACATTTGGAATAGTCTGCAGTTAATGACAATTTGTTCAGTGGCTACTTATTCAAAGTTACAAGGGTACAGAATGAATTGTGTTTGATTGGTCTTCCAGGTTTTGGCCATTGTAGCACCACTGTGATCACCTGTATTTCAAAATCATAGAAATTTCTGGACATATACCCTCTGCAAAAGACATCCATGATTATGTACTCTAAAACTCTATCATGGAATACTTAGATTTTTTTACTATTGCAAATAATTTCTGATGTTAAATGCTTTAAATCAGTCTGGTGACAAATACTAAAAAGTTTGGCATGGCTGCTGTGTACGGTGGAGAAATATATAATATTTTATCAACTCACTTAAAAACAGCAATCAGTAAGTTCACCAGAAGGATGTTTGCAACCAAAAGATAGCAAGCCATTATGGCAGGAACGATCCATGCTCCTGTTTTGCAGGGAGGAAGCTGAATTATTTTACCATCTTCTCTAGTTTCGTTTTGACCACAAGGAGCTGAGGAAAAACAGGTAAGAGGAGGTGAAAGAAAATAAATTTTAAGGACAAATGATCACAGAACATACTGTATTTCAAAATCTTAGAAATTTCTGGACCTCTGCAAAAGATCAATGTACTGTAAACCAGCGGTCACCAACTGGTAGTCCACGGACCACCAGTGGTACGTGACAAAATTTTGGTGGTCCTCAGAAAAATTATTAGCATTTTTTATATTGAACTAAATCAGGGCTTCTTAAACTACGGCCCCTGGGCCATATACATGCAATGAATATTTGTGTTGCTGGCGAGGCACCCCTTGACGTGAATGACATTGAGTTGGCCACGCCCACACAGCCGGTCATTAGGCAGATCATATTACTAGTCCGCAGGATTTAAAATTGTGAATTTAGTGGTCCCTTAGGTCCAAAAGGTCCAAAAGGTTGGTGACTCCTGTTCTAAATTTTGTCAAGGGATACTTACATTGTTTGCTACTGCAAATAATTTCTGTTGGTAGATGCTTTAAAACCAGTCTTATGACAAATATTAAAAAGTTTGGCATTTCTGCCAATTTCAAGGTACTTAACTATCTATGTGCTTTGAAATTTAAATGTGCTGAAAACTGATAAAAACATCTGTGTAAAAATTATTTATACAACCATTTGTTTTTTGGTAACTAATATATATCAGTAGTATCAAATGAGAGTACATTTAAAAAAGGAAAATTTGATGAATATAGTATATAAGACTAATATATGTAGAATCACAATAGGATTTTTGTTACTGCCTTATTTTAAGTCCACTGTAGGATATTTAACAGTATTCTAGAATCAAATATGAGCAGGCAGGTAAGATTTATAGGCAACAGAGCAGACATTTTCCTTTATTTTGTGTCACAGAGGAACAGAGGACAAAATAGCATAGTTTTCTGATGTTAATATATTTTATAAAATATGCCTTCTTATTAATTAACTGAAGTTTTAATTTGGGGTGACTTTGGCTATTTTTGTTCACCCAAACAGCAATTACGTTTCCTCACCAATACTGTAGATCAGTTTGCTAATTTTAGGAAGTGTCACTGGTGCAAGGAATGCTATTCCTCTCCTACTCCTGATTATTTCCTCACACATTCCCAATATAGCAGTAAATAAGGAGAAATTTGTACAATAAGAAAACATCCAGTAAAATAATCTGTTCAAGAAGTGAAAGAACGTTTAGCAGGTGAAGGCTCATTTCATATTACAGAATGCACGAGAAAAATGCTGGCTCACAAAATACCCCCCCCTTCAAAATTAATAAAGACACTGAAACTCATATTGCTTTTGACCCTAGATGGGAAAATCTGCCTGGTTCAAATAGAAGAAATTGAGAAGACAGTTCCATTAGTGAAATTTCTGAGTGAGGTGAACTAAGACATCTCTCGAGAAATAGAAATGATGAATTGGCAAAGATCAAAGAATCAGTGATGAACTTGTCGAATAGAATCTCTCCAGGTGAGGAGAAGATGAGTGTTTGCCTACTTGCTCCAGATGGCTAATCCTTTTGAGGAAACCTTGGGAGAGCAGTCAACACACAGTTCTGAGCACTGGGAAGTAAGGAAAAGCATCAAACTCTCAATCCTGGTGGAGCATTTAAAGACACTAGATCTGTCTACCTTACTTTTGAACATGGAGGTTCAACAATTGTCCTTTCTAAAAATGTTTTCAAAGTTAAAGTAGAACTTGTAAGCAAAAGGTTTTTGTGATGATAGAAGAGAATATTTGTAGCTCAATGTTGAGCTGAACTGAACTGAACAGAGAGCACCAAGGACTCCACATTACCTAATGAGTAAAACTTCATCCACTAAAAGAATAAAAAATAAATAACAGTTTAAAGAACTTTAAAATATAAAATAAAGGACAAAAAGATTAATAATGCAATTCAATTATGTTTTAAATAGATTAAGGGACCAGAAGAATTTGGAATATTGGAACTTTTGCTAAGATTTGTGAATAACATGATAAATAAAATGATATTTTTATGGAACCTAAATTGTTTAGTTTGCCAGGGAAGAGGTGATTGCTGAGATTCTATAGAAATTTGGTGTTAAAGTTTGAAGCTGGGAAAAAAGAAAGATATAAACCTGTTTTTTATTCTTTATTTTTAAGAATCCATATTTTATTATTTTAATGATTTGAAAGAAAAGTAGTGAAGTTCATAAATTGAGAGATATAGATGTATTAGATGCATTTCAAAGGTTCTTTGAAGAATTGAGAGAGAAACTTAAACTGATAGTAATAAATTCTGGTAATGAATTTCTTGAAAAAGATTCTAAAAAGGAAATAAAAAAGGAATAAAGAGTAAAATGGAAGAATTTATAGAATGACAGAATGAAAAGGTGAAACAAATTCCAGCTGATATAGAAATGTTGGAAAATAGAGGAACTAGGGATTATAAAACAGAATTAAAATGGAAATGTGAAGAGATGAAAAATCACAAGGACAAAAGATTTATTAATGGGTTTAAAAAAGTGGATTTTTAAATTTTTTGAGCTGGGAGGAAGAAAGTTTAAATGAGCCTACAACAGCAACTGTATGATCTAAAGATTGAAATGGTTAGAGCAAAACCAACCAATCAATCAAAAAAGGAATAAAAAGTTGGTTGTTTGATCAAGGGTAAAATAAAATATACTGCTGGAATCCTTTATGGACTTTTCACTAGCACTTGAGCAGAAAAGACAATAATTTTTAAATTTGTGAATGAAAAGTAAGAAGTGGATTATTATAGTAAGAAGTGGATTATTTTTATAATTTTATAAGAGGTGGGCAAATAAATTCCCTTGAATTTGTTACTGAGAGGTGTGAGAATCACTTCTTAAAATATTTTCTTTACTTTCTTTAACTTTTTGCATTTTGTATTTTTTTCTTTCTACTTATCTGTTTTTTTGTCTATATTGCTTTGTATTAATTTTGTTATACTCCTTAATATAAGTGTTTTTTTTAAAATGAATTGTTTTTATAGGTGTAAGGGGAAAAAGGAGCAAAGTTCAAATTGCTGCATAGTTTACATCAGAATATTGAAAGTCAGCTTTGTATCATGATAGTTGTTCATGACAACTGGTTTTGAAAAGTCAATAAAAGATTATTTACTTATTTTGTGTCAGATAACTTTTCTTTCCCACCCACACCGTTGGTCTTTTTTGTGTCATCTTAATTAAATTGTTTCCATGGGTATCAGCAAAAGAATAAGGTGAATTGTCTATGCCATCCTACCATACAGTATATTATTAAGCTAGTTGTTTGATTTGGAGCACAGATTAAATTATACCATTATATGGATGGATTATTTCTCTAGAAGGAGCAGGACTTTCAGAAGGGGCTACATTCGGATAATGTTGGAGAACACATATATTTTAATGAGCAATTTGTTTGAATCTCGGCACTCATAAAATATGATTTTATTAATGTGTGAAATGAATACCTTAAAATTGAATGGATATTAATCATCTTTGAGAAAATTCATGATAAATTACAACATGCAATCAGTGACTGATTATGGATAAATATATTTATAAAACATCTCTCTAAAAATTAGATCTAATATTATTAAATTAATTCTGTCCTCAAAAAGGAATTGAAATATGCACTGTGCAATAAGAGTGAATTATTTCCACTATGTAGTCCTAACAAAAGATTTAATTCATCAATATTCGATTTACAAGCTGTTAAATTAGCACCCTATTTTAGCTTTCCTTTTGAGTTTCAAATTATACATTAAATAATTATAAATTAAATAAACTATGAAAGTATTGACATGACATGTCTGGTGAATAACAGGTAATAGAATTTGATTATTAGTAAGATTTTATTTTATATTTATAAATTACAAAACCTGTGATGTATGTTTATGTTTTTCTTTTGTTAAGATGGATTGTTCAAGCAACAAAGTTATTATTATCATCTATTCATAACAGTAACAACATTTGAGCATAGTTAGACTTTTTCAAGAAATATCTCTTAGAATACAGCAATTATTTTATTTATTTATAGAATGTATTTGCTGACATCTCGTATCCAACAACTTCGGGAGGTTTAAAACATAGGAAAACATTAAAACCATATGTTGTAAAAAACATAGCATATAAAATCATGGACCCAAGATGGCAAAGAGGGGAGTTGGACACAAGGGGATGCAGAGGTGGGATTGAATTTATTTAATCAGGTACCGCCAGTATGAGGCTTCCCCATTGGGGTCACAAGCCATATGACAGAGCCAAGTCTTGAGGCTTTTACAAAACATCAGGAATGTGGCAGCCAAGATGTTCCAGATGGCAGGAATTAAATAATAATCTTGTTTTTGAAATAAATCATGTCTTGTTATAGTCTCACTCTAATAACTGGGCCTTTATAGTAAAGAGTCCTAAAACTATTTATCTAGTTTTCTGTAATTCTTCTGTCCTCTTCCCCTTGTTCCTAACATGGTTTGTTGAGTCTATAAAGTGACTAACACAGTCTTTAAAAATTGAACTGCTAAATTATAGGTAACTAAATCTAAGGTGTTTTTTTGCCTAATCTAACACTGTAACCTTCAACCTCATTGATCCTTGGAGCAATCCAGTCTCTGAGATCATGAGAAAATCTATGATGTACTTATTTTTATTTTGTGCTTCTAAAATACCCCATAATATCTAGAGAGGGTTGACAGGAATTTTGTCTATTTTGGAAAACTAGGGAGATCAATTAATACCAATCTCTTTTAGAATAGGCTTTCCCTTTAGCAGGAGGCATGGTTAGCTTGCAAAATTAATTCCTTTATTATGGAATTAAATTTCTAACTTCCTTGGGTGGAAGTGGTTAAACCAGGAATTTGCCCCCGTAAGGCAATACAGAATTTTATTCACCTTGTTGTAACCAAAGTAACTAAAGGAGAACAACTCAGGTAGTTGTAAATAACACTACCAAATTCAGAAATAATGAGAGAATATGTAGTATTGTAAGAAACGTTTGAGATGAATAAAATGTCCTCTCTTCTCTTTTGGGAATGGAAGATTTAAGGTAGGAAATGTCCTTTTCTCTCCATTCCACCAAGGCAAAGAAATGATCTAAATGGGCTTCTCTACAGTTTGTAAAGGAGGATTCTGGATGAGAGATATTTTTATGAACCCATCACTATATTGATGTTACTATGACATATTATAAGCAAATAATAAAGCTACCACTGTTTACTATTGCTAGTGTTAATAAATGAACAAATGCCAAGATAAAAGTCACCAAGTGTAGCCATTTCCTAAACACAGTTGAACACTGCTGCTTTCCTTGAAGCTTAAATCCTTTGGGAAGCAACTTGCCCGAAGACTAGAAGGCTCACTGATGCTTCCCCAGAGCCATTTAGGGAAAGTATTCTTAGAATCCTCTTCCTTTCTTGAAAGAGAACAGTAGTTTTCACATTTCCAAAGTATCCTTCGCCAGGGAATTCCTTGTTCATTTAGATTATGTTAAACATTTGAACATCAATTGGCTTAGAGAAGAAGAAAGGAAAGACAATCTTGATATGAGCAGTTAGCTGGAGAAATAAAATAACCTGCTGCACAATAGTTCTAAATTGGAAGTAGCATCAGCCCACCCTTGGGGTTTAGTAAAACTATGTCCACTGTGGACTGAAGCAACTCTTTCTTCTGATTTATGGATAACCCAGTGAACTCTGATGTTCAGTGGAGAATAGTGTTACTTCAGCTAGCAGGCTGCTTGGTGGCATTTATTCATCTTAGATGTTAATTTTGTATCAAATTATCCTTTGGGTAATTTTTTGTCATTCTTCACTTCAAATTTATGAGTAAATCATACATAATTTATCTTAGAATGGAATAGAATAACAGAGTTGGAAGGGACCTTGGAGGTCTTCTAGTTCAATGCCCTGCTTAACTGCTGAATTTCAATACAGCAGATACTTAGCAATAATATGAATGGATTTTAGTTTATGTGTCTCTGAATGAGAGAGAGAGTTTGGGCTAATAACCAGAAAGCTGGAATTTTAGCCCTGCCTTTGGCATGTAGCCTGCTGGGTGATTTTAGCAGAGTCATTCTTTGTCAGCCCTAAAAAGAAGGCAATGGCAAACCACTTCTGAAAATATTGCCAAGAAAACTAAAATTGGTATAAATCAAACCTGACTCAAAAGCACACTCAATCAATCATTGTTGGATGGAACAGCAAGCAATCAGAACAATACAGGATAGCAGCCCATCATGATTTCAGGTAGTTTTCTCATCCTATGCATATCTTAAATGGTCTGGGCAAGATGATAGGGTATCTAAATTGCCTATTACTCCCTGATGGGTAACAATTTTTCAAAATACCATTCAAGATTCTCTTCCACACTGCCACTTCGTTTTGTTACTTAAAAACCTTTTAATTATAGACATGAAGGGATCACTAAGCTGTGCTCTCTTCCAAGTCAACAGTGAGAAGTCTTAAAAAACAAATTCCATGAGTCTCAAATAGTGATATTCTTTAGATTTTAAGCAATCATCATTTCTATAAGTGAAACTCAAAATTTAACTGTACAATCCAGCCACCATACACATTGTTTTTCCCATTCCAAAAGAATCTAAACATTAATTGACTAGATACCCCATCAACAGAACCCAATTACAAAAAACATGCATTGGCCCAGAAATCATTAAATGCTTTGTTTAAAAAAAGTGATGAGGAATATAGAATACATTCATTGAATGGAGGGGCTGCCAGTTGATGAGACACTGACTGTTAATCTGGACAGCCAGATTTCATGCTTCACATACCAGCACAAAAGAATGAAACAAAATGCCAAACCTATCTTAGAGTCTTACATAATACTTGGTATATTTCTCAAATTCAGTGAAATATTTTATGAAATTAAGATCAAAAAATACATGGGTTTTTAAAAGGAACCCAAAATTTATAACTAGTAACAAATAATACCAATGTAAAGGAAAGGAAAGAAAATCCTGAATCTATGTATGTATATAGCATACACTTTTAAATAAATGGTTTATTAATAAATGGTACTGAACTCTAAGATAGATGGATTGATAATTCAGAAAGATAATAATTTGCATAGTAAATTGTTGCTGATTTAGCTTAGGCTACTGTGGAGACTAACAGCTGTACATTAGATAAATAGATAAATAGAAGTATGTGGTTTAATATCCTCTCTTGCTGTGTGCAAAGATGCATATTGTTCCATGACACATCAATAATAAACACCGTTGGTTGATGAGAAAATATACAGAAGCAGAGAGATGGACTTACAAGTCCTAGATTAGCAGTTAGCATCTATTCATTTTTTCCTCCCAGATCTCAATTTTTCATATCTTAGGACATTTCCCGACTTTAACATAACTCGATTGAAACAAAATGATCCTTTAAATGCAGTCAGACTATATTAGTTCTTTATGCATTTTGGATTTGTATTCTGTATAGTAATCTAACTTAGAAACAAACATTATCCTCTGGCTATTTTGCCAAGCAATTAGCCGAAGTCATGGGGATTTTGAATAGGCCGCTTGTATTACACAAGTGCTGACAAATTCTGTTTGGATGCTGAGGTTAAAACAATGTGGGGATTCATTAATTCTCAATTAATTATCATCAAGTCCTCCAGAGGAGGGTGATACATGGCCTTTTGCACACTGACATTTGATAGTACAGTATGAAGCACTTCATGCTAATATAATCACTTCTGCAGCTTCATTAGGAGTTCAGTCATTGGTGTACATTTAAAACAGATGTAGCATGTAGTTCTCTATATCAGGTCTAAACATATGCTCCTCTGTTCAAAGAGAACTACAGCATGCTCTGCTCTTGTCATTTCCGTTCTCCACTTCCAGGGTTCTAAACTAGAATCAGCACACGGCAAGAAAAAGCATGTTTTCCTCAGCCAATTTGCTGTGGAACATGTTGCACTATGCCAGTAGATTTTTTTTTCCAGTACGACAGCAATAAATGGCCACTTGTAGAGGAACAGACATTTTTGAAAAGAAATTCCACAGTCTGGGATTCTATTTCTCTCCCACTTCTTGGCTTTCCTAAACCCCAAATACAGAGCAAAAAAATGAAATATGTAGTCAAGCAGAAAGTTAAAGTCACGAAGGACTTTTGTTCATTTGAATTCCGCATTATAACTGAGAACAAAAAGGATAATTTGCAAGAGGAAAGAAATAATTTCTCTTTCTTTCTTTCTTTCTTTCTTTCTTTCTTTCTTTCTTTCTTTCTTTCTTTCTTTCTGTCTGTCTGTCTGTCTGTCTGTCTGTCTGTCTTTCCTTTCCTTTCCTTTCTTTTCCTTTCTTTCTTTCTCTTTGGAGATTGATATAGATTTCTTTTATCAATAGTAGAAAGAAAACAGTATATATAAAGGTATTTCAGCAAATGCTTCCTTCTGGTGGGCATATAAAATGAAGAAGAGGTTAAATAAAATGCAGCAAAAAAGATTTAAAAACCCTCTTCAGATCTGAATAATTGGGAAAAACAATCTGCTTCTCTCTATATTTTATGTAAATGAATTTGCATTAGTCTGAGCTATATTATAGAAGCACACTCATTCCTGAAAGAAGCATCTACGAGAACAGCTGAAAAAGTTTCTAACTATAAAGGTAAAGGTTCCCCTAGCATCGTGATGGCAATTCTATGGCACAGGTGCCACAGGTGGCACATGGAGCCATATCAGTGGGCACATGAGTGTTGCCCTAGTTCAGTTCTGATGTGCATGCAGGTGCTGGCCAGCTGATTTTCGGGCCTTCTAGGCCCACCAGAAGTTGGGAAAGAGGCTGTTTCCAGCCTCTGGAGGGCCTGGGGGGTGGGGAAGGGCCGTGTTTTCCCCAGGTTCCAGAGCCTTTCTAGGGAGGATGGGGTGAATTGAATTATGGGTGTGGGCACACGGACGTGCAACCTCCCTGAGCATCCCCCACTTTTGGCAGGCAATGGCAAAAAGGTTAGCCATCACTGCCCTAGCACATATGTGCTAGTTGTTCCTAACTCTAGGGATGGTGCTCATCTCTGTTTCAAAGCTGAAGAGCCAGTGCTGTCCGAAGGCATTTTTATGGTTATGTGGCCAGCATGACTACATGCCAAAGGTGCACAGAATGCACCTTCAAACCAATGGTGGTCCCTATTTTTCTACTTGCATTTTTTACCTGCTTTTGAACTGCTAGGTTAGCAGAAGCTGGGACAAGTAACAGAAGCTCACCCCTTTATGGGATTTGAACTGCTGAACTTCCAACCTTTCAATTGACATCCCTATATGACTATGCTAATATTTCTAACTATACTCAAAGTGAATTTGGACATTTAAATGCCATCCATATGCTCTCAAGCAGAAGAGGTGAGCTAACTATTTTCTTCTTACATGCCTGTCTGTACAAGCTCTTGCTCATTCCAACAGCTCCAAAACTTCGTGTGGGCATGATCTGGTCTGGCACATTACACAGACAGCCATCATGAAATGCATTAAAAAGGAATGATGTTTGCAGAGAGCCAGGCAAGTGACTTCTTACAACAACATACGTGGAAACAGATTCCAGGTTCGGAACACAAAAAATGAAGTTTCATATTTGTGTAAAACTCTCAGGCTTCTCCCAGATAATATGGAGGTGAAATTCCTGGCACAGTTATCTTAATTACAATTAGGATTACTAAATTACAATTAGGGAAACTGAGAATGAGAGAGCGGCTTCTTAAAAAGACACCCAGTGATTTCATGGTAAACAATGAATTTGATCCAGGGAATTCACAGGTCACAGCCTAGTCCCTTAAGACGATACCCCATCAATTCTAAATAAAGTACAAAGTGGTATACAGTCCTTATTCCATTCATAGACAATACATAGACAATATATATTTAAATTAACTATTATTTTACTAATATACCAAAACAGGGTGGTTGAAATAGGTCCAAAATATGGCACAAATTACTGTAATGCCATTGTAAATTCAATGCTAGGTAAAAATCTAGAATTGGTGCAGTAGCTTCCAGGATTCCAGGTCTATGAGCAAACAGGTTTTGTACATTTCACCATTAAACTAATGGATGGCAACTGATATAATCTGCACTACAAATTCTAATCTGGTTAAGACTCCTCAAATATGGACCTCGTTGAGGAGTGCTTGGGACCTCTCAGCATATCAGTGATTCTCAGGGAAAGGCAACGATCAACTAAAATGGTAGAACACTAAGGTAGATGTGAACTTTGGATATGACTTATATGTATTAAAAGTGAAAAAAGGCAGCCTGGCTGGTACAGAAATGTTGATTTCACCTTTTGAGATTAGCAGTTTAAAATGTATCATACTTTCCTGTAATGTTTGAGTCCTCTATCTTGAGCCATTTATTGAGAGTGTTAACAATAATCATGTAAGACATCACCTGATCAAAGTTTGATACCTGACTTTGGTGTATGAGAATCATAAACTTGCTTACGGTCTATCTGGTCTGCAAACACTTCCCCATAGATCATCCAATAGGGCATGTAAAAAATATTTTTTGCCAGTTTCCATGATGGC
>JANHFP010004950.1:4701-15809 GCA_032468135.1 Calamaria suluensis
CTCTCTCTCTCTGGTTCCAGTGGCAAAACAGGCATGCTTGCAGTGATCTGGAATTGTTGCTTGTGAATTTAATTTTTCTTTTCAGTCTGAAAGAACAAAAAACAATTATTATTTTTTATTGATAGGAGGCCTCCATTTCTGGAAGTACCCAATTTTCTGAGCGTGCTGCAGAAGTCCAGTGATTGAACAGTATTCACTAAAGTGGAACTCTGAAATGTTTTTTTAAAAAAAAACTTTATTAACCAGAACTACAAGTAGATTTTCTGTACATTTGCAATAATAGGTTAGCTGGCATGACTAAAAAGATGTTTATTTTGTTTTTAATGCTCACTTGGGTGATTTTTCCATAGAAAAAGAGCTACATAATGAGCTAGAAGAAGAACCAAAAACTGTTACGGATGTTGGAAGTGAGGAAATCTATCAGCATCATGTCAGAGCCGTGTATGATGAGCAATTGAAATGTCGGACATGCTGTTATGAGAGAATGGATCATACAAACTTTAGGTTTCTCCTTTGGAAAGCAATGTCAAGATTTGCATACAGGGTGGAATCCAGGTCAAGAGAACTTTCTCCACTTCTACTAAGATTTATTAAGTAAGTAAGGATTTTTATGGAGGAAATATATATATATACATGTTCCACAAACACTGTTGGAATCACTTGGTTACTCTTAAAGAAACATAAGCAGTTTTTCGACTAAATCATATGATGGAGCAGTTCATATTATGACTTATCAACAGGGAAGTCTGACTGTACTTGCTGCTGCCCCCAACCCAAGCACTCATGACAAGCAGACCATTGTGTGTAGTGGACTGTGAGAATAACTTTTAGGAGCAGTAGCAAAACTGCAACCAAGACATTGATGAGACAAATAAAATCTAAGTCCAAAGCAGAAAATGTAGTTTTGAGAAAATGTCTCAGAACTGATCCTCCTCACTTCTCTTTTAGATAAAGGTGTGGGGAGAGGTGTACTCACTTGTGTAAGATTCTGTTACTAACAGTATAATAAACGTAGTTTATTATAGCTTTGTTTCCTAGTTGGTCTTCTTTGAAGTACAATATCAATAGGAAAAGTAAAGTCTTGTGTGCATAATACAGACATTAAAAGAGAGGGTGAGATAGGGGTACAAAAAGTAACAGTGACACAACGGTGTTATTATTTACTGATGCACAAATAAATTACTAGAATAAATTGGAAAAAAAAGATAGATAGGCAGACTGACTCCTGAATTTTGTTTTGCGACAGCAACGAGTATTATCCTGCTGATTCACAAATAGCCCCAGTGCAAGATCTGAGAAAGAAAACCAGTTGTAGTGAGGATGTAAAAGATCTTCCAGAGAAAATGGATCTTCAAGACACAACTGAGGATGAGTCACATGACTTTGAAGAAGAGAAGCAAATTTCTGAAGGCCAAATGACTGAAGAGATGCCAAAAAGGAAAACAAGAAGAGCGGCAACAAAGTATGTTTGTCTTAACTGCAATGAAAATGATACAGGTTTTCTTCAAAATTTGTAAGAAAATCTGCAATATAAAGATAATTTAGCCTGCGGTTCTTGTTATTCATCCGTAATGTGCCTTGATAGTTTCTTAATTTTTTCTTTTTCTTTCTCCAGTCATTAGAATATGTAATAGGAGAACATTTCAGTTATATGTTGATTAGGCTCACAATTCAGGTTCAGTAATGTTGATTTGTTAATCAAGCCCATTATTTAATGTAACATGGAATTCCAGTGATGGATCAGAAATAAAGTGAAAGGAGTTCACATTTATTGATTATGTAGAGGCTTATGTTTGTGGCTAACCCTTAAAAATCCTGGGTGTTCCTCATCTGTATGATAAGTAGGAAGGAGCAGAATGGAACATGTTGCAATTAAATAATTCAAAATTTGGAAAGAGGCATGCAAACATTGTATACTGTCCTCTTATTTATTTAGCTTATATGCAAAATATATTAAAATAAATTTGGACTAGAAGAAATAAAGTTTGGATTGAATTAGTGAGAACAGTTTTGAAGGTGAAAAAGGCAAAAAAAAAAAGGTTTTTGTTCAATATTTTAAAAAATTAAGATTATTTCAGCAGGCAATACCAACCCCATGAAATGTCAGCAGAAATTGAAATAGTGGTTGGTTTTCTCATTTTAAGCTTAAAAATTTAGTGCAGCCAAGAAATAATGAAAGAGTCATGAAAGAGTTCTTATCATGTCTTCTGACTGCGAGTTCATGTTCATGGATGCGTTCTGCCAGTCTCCTTGCCTGTTTGTCCTATGTAGTAGCTGTTGCAGTCATTGTGCTGTACGTTGTAGATCAGAGTTCCTTTCTGGTTTTGTGGACCAGTGGGTGCGGAGAGGGGATGGTTCTGCTTGTGCAGGTGGGGATTCATACTCACGTTCGCTAATCACTTCCTTGGTCTAGTTCTGAATGGTTCAAGGCTTGGTGATTTGGGACCCCTGTTGTAGATGACTCCTGTTTTTTCTTTTGGGGCTGCTAGGTTTTTTTGGTTTACTTGGGATGTTTTGAAGGGCTTTAAGTTGACTTGTGTACTACGTGAATTCCATGTGGTTGTGATAATCTGTTGGTGGTTTCTGAGATGTTCTTGACGTATGGCAGTGTTACTCTTTTAAGGGCTTGGTTTGGTTGTGCTGTATTGGGTTGAGTGTAGGCACTTTTTGATAAAGTTGTGTGGCTGTCCATTTTGCGAGAATATGTTGCATAGCTGCTCTGTTTCCTTTTTCTGCTGTCCAAGGTTGCTGCAGTGTGTTTGTGCTTGTCTAAACAAAGTTCTAAAACACAGCTTCTCTTGTAGGAGGTAAGCTTGTTGCTTTGGTAGTGAAGCCCTTAGTGTGGGTGGTTTTTCTAGACACTTGTGTTTCCAGTTTGCCATTATAATCTCTGCTGATTTAGGATGTCCAGAAAGGGGAGTGTTATGTTTTCTTCTTCTTCTCTGGTAAACTGGATTCCTTTAAAGATGTTATTGAGGTTCTATGGCTGTTCTCTAATTGGTCCTTTTTATTATGGTTAAGGTGTCTACATATCTGAAGCATATTTGGGTTGTATTTGTGGAATTGCTGTGGCTTCTAGACAGTGCATAACAACCTCCATTATAAATCCTGAAAGTGGTGATCACATAGGTGTACTTTGACTTGTTGGTAAGTTTCCCAATCAAATTAGAAGTATGTGGGTAGGCAGAGAAAGAATTTATGACCACATTGCTCCACATCTGATCTAATCAAATATACGAAAATTAAAACACCTAGGATTATCAGATCCTTTGTGTATTTGATAGAGTCAGGTGTGTTTTGGAAACATGTGGTCATAGATTCTTTGGCTAAGTCTGGATCTGTAGATGTGAAAAGGACTGTGATATCAAATGAGACTATTATTTTTTCCTCATCTATAGTATTGACTCTGTTGGTTTGAAGGCACTGTTTTGGGGAGTTGAGAGTCAAGCCACTAGAATATAAACTGAGAGCCAACAACGCTGCTTGTTAGCACTGATGATTTTACCTGGTTTGGGTAATGAAATGTGCCCTTTATTCAGTACTGATGTGAGAACTGGTTTTCTAATTCTAATAACTTTTTCCAAAAGTCTGCTTCAAAGAGCTCAAAGAAGCAAATAGTGATAGATAGCAATGACATAATATGATTGGGTCATGAGGGGGCTAGAAGTGTCTAATTAACAGAGTGATCCCCTGGATTTTTCCAAATTAAATGCATGAATGTTACCTTGTCTGGAAGAAATATGATACTGACATTTTTTGTTTTTAGTTGATAAAAAAGTGTTTAGTTTTCTACAGCTTAGGATGACATCCACACCCAGATAAACTTGTCTGTCTTAATTCTTAATATGATTAATGGAAGTAGATGTCAAACTGTATGGAATTGGATTTTTTGTTACTGTTATTCACTAGCTAAGGATAGTGTTCATGAGGTTTCGGTGACATAAAGGTAGCTAACCCAGAATGGAAGCAAAGGCATGTGAAGTCACATTTGCAGTCCTGGCTTGTTCCGTTTCATAATGTCTGAACCAAGGCAGGCTATCAGTCAATACTAAATTCAGTAAAATAATCCAGTGATCTTTGCAAAGAGCTGTGTAAACGTAAGAATATTTAAAAGAAAGCTTTTGATAAATTTGTTTGTAGTTTTAAACTGATTCCATCCCAAAAGTCAAATGTTGGTGTTTTTTACTCACAGCTTGTCTGTTTTGTTTTGTTTTCAGGCAGCTTATCAGCCACTTACAAGTTTTCACTCAGTTTTCAAATCCCCGTGCTTTGTATTTAGAACCCAAATTGAATGAAATATATGTTCAGGTAATGAATTTTTAAAAATGCTTAATTAAAAAAATGATAGTTTACAGATATATATTAAGAGTCTAGATGATATAGTAATTATTAGAGGACCAATGGTTTTATAAGAGAGCACAGATGTGTTCCAGATTTTTACAGTGGTGCACATGTTTGAAGTTCATGGATTCTAGGTATAAGAACAATTGTTAAAATGGCAAAAGCATTTCCTGCTTATGGATTTTACTGTTTACATAATTACTGTGCTCTACGGATTCTCTTCAGTAAAAGGACAGTGTAAATTGTGAAAGATTATTGATTGTAGCACACTACTATAACACAGCTCTGTTTTAACCCTGGTTTGTTTAAAACATTACTTTCAGCTGCTGACCCACCAAGACCAAAATGTGCAAAAAGTAGCTCTTGACTGTATCATGACTTACAAGCATCCACATCTTCTGCCCTATAAGTAAGAGATAATGTCTGCATTGAATTATATGTGATCATACACTCACAAATATAGCTTCAGACTTAATATATAGATTCTGTAATTGTGTAACTTTCAGTTGGTTTAGGTGATGTGCATTTTTATCTCGTGGACTGTACTATTTTAGATATATACTTGCCTGGTTTATTGATATACACTGTATCATTATACTAGTTTATGTTACGTTTTTATTATAGAGCAGTGATGGTGAACTTTTTCAGCATCAAGTGCCGAAAAGGTCATGTGGAAATGTCGCTTGTGAATGCGTGCTCAGGGGCCGCGTTCTGCAAAAGTTGAACTTCTGGGTTGTACTGCATGTGCATGCCCGACAATTAGCTGGCACACATGTGCAGATCGGTTTTTGGCACTGACGTGCATGCAAAGGGTTCGCACTCCAGAAAGGCTGAACTTCCAAGTTCTAGCACGCATGCACACCTGACAATCAGCTGGCTGGTGTGCATGTGCACACTGGTTTTCAGCACAGGCGCATGCACAAAGGACAGTTGATCATCGCATGGGCATGCACACCAGAAACCCGGAAGACAAACGGGCCGGGTGACATGGCTTTGTTTGCCACTTAGGTTCGCCATCATTATTTATTATTATTAAATTTCTATACCGCCCCTCTCCTCGCGGACTCGGGGCGGTGTCATGCTTATAGAGTCTGAGGGAGAGGGGCAATTTAAAAATGAGGCAGAAAAAACATACTAAAAATGAATAGAGGCTCTTTGTTGTGTTGGTATTTTATCCAATCCATTTGATTTTACTTTCATGTTATATATTTTGTCAATTTTGCTGGTCATCGATTAAATAAGCATCTCTCATGTGTCTTGTCAAGTACTAAAAAGTTTGTGACCTCTAATTGTGTACTTTAATAAATTATGTGAAGAATCTTACATAACACTGTAAGTGTTATATACTTACAGAGAGAATTTATATCGGCTATTGGAAGACAAGAGTTTTAAAGAAGAAATAGTTCATTTTAGTATTTCTGAAGAAAACAGTATAGTAAAATCACAGCATCGACCAGAACTTATTCCTGTTTTGATGAGGTAAGGGACTTTTGTATTTTAATATAGATACTGTTTTACTTTTTTATTGCTTTAGGCAATGTGTGTTTTTACTACATAGAGTGTAATATTTTAAACTTCTGCTTGCGCAGTTTACCAGATGATACATGCTGTGATTAATGTTTAAAAATGAAATCTTACCTCCTACTTCCCAGAGGAGATGGAAATTCTGATGCATTGTCCAGATTTTGCTGTAAACATGCCATCTTTGTAATAAACATGTTAACTTAACTCAAGTTGTATAAAACTACTGCCACAACTTATTTTTTTAAAAAGTGGCTTTTCTCTTAAATTATAAAAACTAGCTTTATTTCTAATCAGACAAAGGACAGATTTCCCAACCGTGGGCTTGATAGACCCTGGTGAAGACCAAATGTGGTCAAATGGTTATATTACTGATTTGGGATTGGGGAAAAAAGACTATCTGTGAATAACCTTAAGTCATTAAATTTACTTTGATCTATTTACTACTTTTTACTCTAACATATTTCAGAGATATTGTGAAAATAAAAAGGAGGCAAAACTGTTTACCATATGCATGTAAGCTGGGATTTAATTAAATCTAGGGTTATTTGAATCAAACTTGGTTCCCTAAATCTAGGGTTATTTGAATCAAACGTGGCCACATAATTTTATGTCAATAATATAGAAACAGGTTTTTTCAACATTCCTGTAGTTCTGAGGTTTCCTGGTGATTTCCTGTCAAAGTTTCATGCCTAATCCTGCTTAGCCAAGCTTGGAGAGATGCAGCCCAGACTGTAGAATATAAAATTGTCAATAGATAAAATAAATGTGGACAAAGAATGAAATAAATTCTAGTAAGTATAGATGGAAGAATGAACTTTCAGTTATGAATTATTTTGCAATACCATTCACTATAATCATTGATCAGACGGCTAGCCCATCTTTATCTTTTATATATCAAGATGTTTATTACTGCTGTTTTCCCCACAACAAAAACCCTGTAAACTGGATTGGGCTGAGAGGAGTGACTATCCAATGATCCCACCAGCTTCCATGACTAAAACTCCTTGTGTCCCTGTTTCTAGACCAGCACCTAATCACTACACCAAACTGCCTCTTTGATTTGGGGCGATTATTGTAGTTTGTAGCATGCTGGGAATTTCTGCTAGGACTAGCACACAAAGAGCTTTTTGCCTATGTAGACCCATTGCTTCTGAAAAGCTAACAGGATTTCTTTTTACCCCTTGAAGGATTCTGTATGGACGGATGAAAAACAAAACTGGAAGCAAAACCCAAGGGAAATCAGCGGCAGGGACCCGTATGGCTATTGTTTTGAGGTTCCTGGCAGGCTCTTTGCCTGAAGAGATAAAGGTGTTTTTGGATCTGCTCTTTGAGCCTGTGAGGCATTTTAATAATGGTATGTTTGGCACAGGAGAAATGAAAGTTTTTGCAAATATAATGGAGCTGTCAACAAGTCAAAGGGGATTAAAGCTTGTAGAAATAAGCATAACACAAAACCATATGGGAAGTGTCTCTACTGTCAACATTGCCCATTGAAGATTGAACATGCCCTGTAGTGTCAGAATATTGAATATATATGGCAAAATAATATTATTCAATGCATGCATTACTGCATTGGCTCATTGCTATTGTTTTTTTTTTGTACTGCCAGGAATATATGAAGATTGAGATGGTTTTAAAACTGTATAAAGAAATTAATTAGATGAATGAGTGGGAAGTGGAGCCTTGGATGACATGCATGGTTTCTTAACATTTAAAGCAGAACAGGGCATTTTCCATGTGACTGGTGACCTGGTAGCTGCACATTCTCATGACTGCAATTAATTTTACTCTGGTTGATAGCAATGGAGAAAAAACACTTCCATTTCCTTTTCCTCCCCCACGCCTAACTCTCTTAACCATTTCCTGCATTTTTCTTTTGGTTTTTTTAATCCCACTTTTATTGTTTTTATAAATACTCAAACCTACTCTTTCCTCCTCCTATTTTCTGCCCAACAACCCTGTGAGGTGAATTGAGTTGTACCCAGCCGACTTTCATGCTTAAGGTGGAACTAGAGCTCACAGTCTCCTGGGTTTTAGCTTGGTTGTCTTGCTTGATAGGGTGGTCAAGACTTCAGAATATGATAGCTTTGATGGACTGTCTATTATGAACCATCAAACCTCTGGGAGCTAATGTTAATTCTTGAGGAGCAAGAATGAAAGCTTTTAGTCAACTGGGCAATTGCTCTGAGAGTGCTCTAAAGTTGATTTTCAGTCCTCTTTGTTGTTGTGGTTAGTTGTGAAGTTGTGTCCAATCCATCGCAAGCCCATGGACAATGTTCCTCCAGGCCTTCCTGTCCTCCACCATCCTCTGGAGTCCACCTAAGTTCACGCTTACTGCTTCAGTGACTCCATCCAGCCATATCATTCTCTGTCGTCCCCTTCTTCTTTGGTCCTCAATTTTTCCCAGCATTACATTCTTCAGTGAGTCCTTCCTTCTTATTAGGTGGCCAAAGTATTTGAGTTTCATCTTCAGTCCTCTTACTGGAATGCTAATACTCTTAAGAGTTAAGTGGCCTTTCAGCAGCTGTGTCATAAATATAGTAGTGATGACAGATAAAGCCAGTGGTAACGGTGGTTGAGAATTATGTTGAATTGTCATGAATTGCAACTGGTGATTTCAAGGATTACATGGCTTTGATGAGGCCCCTAATATTCTAAAGGAGGTTGTGGCTGACTGCTCAGAATCTTAAAACATGAACCTGCCTGTTTAGGACAATTACGTCCTACAACATTTTGGGTTGAGCCCAACTTTCTTCAATGTAAATTCATGAGTATGATGAGCACATTATGTGCAGCAGTGATAATGAAACAGATGAGAAAGTATATATTAAGGAGATTGGTTGAGCAGTTGATTATGGGAAAGTCAACCTTTCTAATTCTGGTGATTAATGCTGGATCTAATGTAGGTGTGTCAAGCTCGTGACCCATAGGCCGGATGCATCACGTTGCTGGCCATGCCCATCCCCATTTTAGCAAAGGGGGGGAAAGTCACGATACGACACATGATGACAAATGTGAGTTTAACACCCCTGATGTAGTGGAACTGGAGATTTTGCGTATACCTAATATTAAGCATTTAGTTCCTGAACTCAGTCATCACATCTCATAGGTTCTGATTAACATGAAATAATAGTTGCACTTTGAAAATATGGACATTCATCCTATGTTAGAAGCCTAAACATAACTGTTTTTGAAATGGGAAATTAAGTTGCCAAGGTTGGAGACCCCTGCTATATAGAATGTTTATTAATATACATTCATTATTCTCTTCTTTCCTCTTTTATGTTTTCTCTCTACTTTAAAGGACATTGCCACTCTGCAGTGCTTCAAGCTGTGCAAGATTTGGATTTATCTCAAGTCCTCCCCTTAGGCCGCCAGCACAGCCTTTTCAACAGTTTGGAAGTAGTACTAAAAAACCTGGGACATCTAATCAGCCGGAACCTGCCTGAGATTTTACAGATTTTACTTTGCATGACAGCAACAGTATCACACATTCTTCAGCAAAGAGAAAAGGTGAGAGCTGCTGCATATTTAAGCTGGCCTGTGAGAGTTTAAAAAAATCTTGGTATAACTAATTAAGAAAGGAATGCTAGGAAGCTAATTTGGTGCTTAGGCTTTAAGTAATAAAGTTAAATGCTTACTGAACATTAGCATGACTTGCGAGGATGCATTTCAGTTATTTTACAAAATTAAACATTTGGTTTAGATTCTAAATTTAAAACAAAAAGAGCAGTGTGTATATTTTAGATATACAGTATCAAAAAAAGATTATTAGTAACCTGTTACAGTCTTTTGTATTTTTGGCAGAGAGAGTCATGCTAGGCTAAATGAAGTACACTACTTCATTGCAAGCTAAATTTGCTTGTCAAATTTAACTCAATTGTCTTGATAGCCCTCCTCTGTTTTACCAACATCAAATCAAATATTTATTATGGTCTAGCATAGAGTTTCCATACACTAACCAGCATAGAGCAACAATCTTAATCCTTAGATAGGGGGAAATAGTTCCATTGTTAGATTCCCAAAAGTGTTTTCAGGGTCTGACCTTTACAAGGCAACTGGTTAAACTGGGAAAAGGCTGATCTTTTACTGGTGAACTTTTGAATAAAGTTATTCAGTAACAGTTAAATGACAATCTGTAATTCAGTAACTCCAAAAATACTTTCATCATTGCTATTTGTTAAACTGAATTTAACATTTCATTATTTATTGAAGAGCTAAAAGACACTTAAAGCCTGTGAGAGCCCTAATTGTACTTCACTTGGTAGTTTTCTGAATGTGTTAATCATACATTGCAGACAGACATTCCCATTTGTGTAAACTAACTTTGTATAGTTGTAAAGAAACTTAGCTTTACTATTTCCCAAAGTTTGCAATTCTGAATAATGTTTTTGTGGCTATGGGGCTTACATCTTCTTTCTCCGCTATGCAAGTTCTTGTAACTTGTGTTACAGAATTTTGTGTTGACTTTACCTCTCCCACATTATAGAAGTTACAATTTTCATAGTAAGAAAGTTATAGAGAAAAAAATAATATACAGTTACCCAGGGTGTAACTAATAAAATATCTTAAAAGCTACTTCCTAAAGTATCATCGTATTTAAGTAGGTATAATATGTGGATGATCCATGCTAATAATGTCTAATAATGAATTTTAAATAATTTGACCCAAAGCATGAATAAAAAATGCAATTTTATGAAAATGTTTTACTTAAGGAAAGAAAACCATCACAATTTATTTTACAGATTCAACTCAGATTTATCAACCAGTTGAAAAACTTAAGGCGTCTTGGACTTAAGCTTACAGCAGACTTCTTCTCTGACTTTGAAATGTACAGCTTCAGTGGAGAAGAGATTGATGCTGTGTTCTGTGCAGTGGTGTGGCCCCAGGTAAGGCTGCTCCTTTCAATACATGATTCCCAAGGTTAGCATATACCTTCTGGGAGAAGAGTAAAATTTGGGGCAAAAGGAAAAGAGTATATTAAAATAAAGCATCTATTAGACAGGGGTGAAATCTAAAAACTTTTGCTACTGGTTCTGTGAGTATGGCTTGTTGGGTGTGGCTTGTTGGGTCATGTGACTGGGTGGGTGTGGCTATGTTAATGGGGTATGTGTCAAAAGACAGAAACTCACTTGTCCTGCTGGAGCAGGGGATTGGACTAAATGACCTCCAGGTACCTTCCAGCCCTCTTTTATCCTCTGTGTAGTAGTGCCAGGTTTGTGGTCCTTCCTCTCCTTTTTTGG
>JANHFP010004950.1:48643-59855 GCA_032468135.1 Calamaria suluensis
TACAGCCATAATTGAGACATAAAATACATAATCACAAAAGTTAAAATACATATTAAATCCTATGGCTCTAAAAACAAAATGGGTGAATTCAAATGACCTTATAGATAACTACCAAGAGACAAAAATATAGACAGTTAAATATTTATTAGTGTTAAATAGTTTCACACACTTAAAATAAAGATTTATTCCAATTTTTCTAACCAATATTCAGTAATGAGTATCATAAAAATTGATGTTACGTAACTTACATAAGATATGTAGTATATATAGTATGCAAACTTTCAGAGTGATTGCACAGGAACACCATTTTTTCAAAAGATAATCTGTCAATTCTATTTACAGCATTGCATTTATTCACATAACCAATGAAGAAAACTTCAAGTCTGTTTCACTGTCTGCTCTTCAAGGTCTCAACCAGCCTGAAAAAAATAATTTTAAAATTTAAAAAATAAACATTTTAAAAATAAAGTAATAAATTCATCTTTATGTAGTCTGGGTTTCTATAATATGCACTAGGACTGTGCAGAGATCCAAATTCAAAGAGGTAAAAGTGGTTTGGAATGTGCTTTAGCAGGTACATCTATTGGCATAGATGTACATCTATTGGCATCTCCTTAAATGAAAGGTGGCTTTTCCTGTAAATTTCTATCTCAAAATGCTACTTCAAAGTTAGTCAATCTCTCCTACTATGATCATGGATTCAGATTAGACTACTACAAGGAACTGGTGATGGGTACTAGATGAGCGCTGCCAACCCCTATGTGCTCTTAATTAGCTTTTCCTTTCCCTTTTTCAGTCCTAATAAGTAATCTTCTAAGGGAGCCAGAATAATAATACTTGCCACTCCATAGCCTCATCAAGTCCAGTGCCTTTTGTTGCAGATGTTTTGAATATCTGCCATTTTCTGTCTTTTAGAGCTGGGAGTCCAAGTGCATTTGCCATTTCCGTAGGAGTCATGGCTTGTTCCATATCTTGTTTATTTGCAAATACCACTAAAATTGCTTTCTTTAATTCTTCTTCCTAAAACAGCAGTCAAAAGATTATTATATTAGATTTTCAATACAAAATTATGTTTCCACCATAGAGCAGCTTAATCACAGGGTCACAGAGACAGTTAAACAATGAGTGGGGATATCTAAATCCACACATTATTCAATATGGGTTAGATTTAGTAAAAGAATTAACATTTTCTTTTGATAGACAGCAACACTCTCTCTCCATTGCTGTGTAATGCAGACTTGTGCTGAAAGTTATCTGGGATATACCCGGCAATTTGCTCAACATCTAAAAGATAAATTTCTTGCATTTCACATTGAACAAAAAAAAATCCTAGATCAATTTCCCCCAAAGAATTAAGGTAGCACCCAACTGAATCTCAAGTGACTTAAGCATCTAGACATTTATTTCAACACTGAATGTCTTCCACAGAACTTTCTGAAGCCCACAATCTTATTTCTGCATGAAGAAAGTACTGACTCTAATCAGAAATGTGTGAGTACTAAGCTCTGTCAGGCAATAATTGAATTTTGATCACATGACATTGGGAATGTTACAACAATTAAGTGCGAAAAACATACACTTTTTGCAGTGCCCTTGTACCTTCAATTAGTCACTAAACACATGGTTATAAGCTGAGTACTACCTGTAAAGGAGTCCAGAAAGCCTGTTATAGAGTTTTATCTGGTTGAAATAACCCAAGGTGTTTGAAGAGGAACTCATTGGAGTTTAGGCCAAAAAGGTGACTCTTATTAGCTTCAGGTGTGATTGGACAAAGACTTCCTTCCACCAAAATAAGCTGCCTTGCAACAGCATTCTTAGCAACAAAGGAATGGGTCTCTTATCAACCCTGCTATGTCCATGATATGCAATTATTCACAGATTATATAAAGTTTAATTTGACCTCTTACCTCCCCACCCACTCCCCTTAGAATCTATATCTGCTGAAGGGAGGAAATGATCCCTGCTAGCCTCAGAGAATAGAAAGTCACATTACCAAAATTTCTATTTTTTCCTCTTCCATGATTCTAAAGTGAATAATAATTATTACATTTATCTGCCCAAATTCCCAGTGACTCTGGGCAGTTTACAAAACGTTTAAAGACAAATAGAAAAACACAAAAATAGTACAAAATAAAAGAACAGATATGACAAGAAAAACAAACCCTGATGGGAACAAAGAAAAGGAAGTCAATTGTCCTCATCAAAGGCCTGGATTTAGGGCCATGTCTTCTGGGCCCTTCAAAATACCAACAAGGTGGGCATTATTCAAGTCTCGGTGGAAAATGCATTCCCTCTTGACATGCACCTCCAGGCTTCCAAAAGAAGGCATTGTTTAATTGATGGAACTAGATTGTGCCAACTCTGCAAAATTGAACTGGCTGGGAACAGAAGACGAAGACCTCAAGTAAACAGACCTCTGTTGTGTACAAAATAAGACTAGATGGCAGGAAAAACAAACCCTGATGGGAACAAGGAAGATGAAGTCAATTGTCCTCATCAACAGCCTGGAGTCTTCTGGGCCCTTTAAAATACCAACAAGATGGGGATTATTCAAGTCTTGGTGGAAACCCTCTTGACATGCACCTCTGGAGTTCCAAAACAAGGCATTGTTTAATCAATGGAACTAGATTGCACCAACTCTGCCAAATTGAACTGACTGGGAAAATGCTCCAGAAGATAAGAAGTCCCTCAAGTAAACAGAACTCTGTTACATAGGCCGTTATAGGTAGCAACTAACACTTTAAATCACATCCAGAAGCAAACTGGCAACCAGTGCAGCTTGCAAAGCAGAGGTGCTACATGGGCATGTCCATCACTGACTGTGCCACTGCATTCTGGAGCAGCTGAAACTTCTGTGTTGTCTTCAAGGGCACCTCCATATAGAGTACATTGCAGTTGTTAATCCATGATGTGACCAGGGCATGTAACTGAAGGACAACCAAATCTATGTGCAACTGGTACACCAAATGAAGCAGAGCAAAGGTATTCACACAGCTACAACCACCTATTCAAGCAAGAGCTATGAGGACAGGACAATTCCTAAACTCTATACTACCACTGAATGGAGAAGTACTACACTATCAAAGTCATAGTTTGAATATCCCCATATCAGGGTGGTCAAAACACTAACTGTCACTATATCTTGGTGGGACTGAAGATGGTACCTCCCTATCCTAACTCACAGACTGCAGGCATTAGGACAGAACTTCAATTGGCTGGCCGGAATTGAAAGATATAATTGGGCATCATCAGCATACTGTTGATACCAAATCACAGATTAGCAGATATTAATATATATAAATCCAAAGCTCCCAAAAGAATACACAAATTAAGCTCATCTAAAGAGTGAACTAAAATGATGCCTGGATTGGTAACAAAATAGCATTTTTACTTGAAATTGAACAAACGGGAATAGCATCAGAGTAAGACACTTTTTTATAATTATGAGCCTAATTTTAAAATGCAGTACCCAGAGCCATTTTATTACTTCATACCTCCAACATGGCAACAAGCTCAGATTTTGAAATTCCAATTCTGTCTCTATCACAGCTGTCTACTACATAGATAACTGCATCAGTATTGGAATAGTAACATCGCCAATATGGTCTAGAAAAGAAAAGAAAAATGTAAATTGTGTCTTATATCAAAGAATTCATAGCTTTCAAGAGTTTTTCTAAGTACTTGTAAAATCAAAGTTTGTAAGTTTTGGGTTTTAAAACAAAGTTTATCTATTGATATCAAAGCCATAGGATATCCAAAAGCTTATAAAATGTTTCCCCTCAGTATCCTTCATCTAGAATTGAAAAACTAGCACCTTCAGTTGCTTCAAAAGGTACTTGAAATTTCAGATTGTTCTTTAAATAGATTTCACAGGCTAAAAGTATTTTTCTTAACTGTAATGGCAAACTCTGTAGAAACTGATACAACTATTCACTGCTTAATCTCTGGGAAAGCCAAACCCAAATAATTGTTTTATGATATATGATGTTTTCTTGTCACATTCAATGAAATATTTAGATTTGTTGTGGTTTCAGAACCATTTTACCTGATGCTAGTCTGTCCTCCTAAGTCCCAGACTTGAAACTTTAGATTCTTGTAGGTGACTGTTTCAACATTAAAACCAATTGCTAAAAGAGAAAACAAAATTTAACTAGCACATTAAAAACAACTGATATCCAAATATATTTGTAGTTTGAATACACTAAATATTGCATGATTGTTTTCTAATTTCCAAATAAATTTGTTATTACTACTGAATAATATTCAGTACAGGTAATCCTTGACTTACAACCATTTGTTTAGTGATCATTCAAAGTTACCATACATGGTCATGTGAAAATTTGGATGCTTGACAACTGGCATGTATTGATAATGGTTGCAGTGTCATATTACCACCTTTTGCGACTTTCTGACAAGCAGTCAATTGGGAAGCCAGATTTACTTAACAATCATGTTGGTAACTTAACAACAATTCACTTTACTGTGGCAAAAAAGTTCATAAACTGGGTCAAAACTCACTTAACTGTCTTGCTTAGCAACAGAAATGTGCTCAATTGTGGTTATAAGTCAAGGAAGACCCATATTATTAAAAATATAGCCAAAACACAATGTGTCATTGTATCTATATAACTCTTTCTAAAAGTGCCTTGGACTTTATTAGGGAAGGATGGACTGTGTGAAGAATTTTTAGACATCTGTAGATCACTTGTATCTGGGCAAGTCCTAACCAGGTCAGCCAAAGCACAACTATAACTTATCTTGATTGAAGTTGAACTTGTAAGTCCTGAGGAAATAGATATGATTTTGGAGTATCAACTCTGTAGTCTGTAGACATGATTCTCTGCCATTAGTGGTTGATGAAAGCCTTTGAGATGACAAGAAGTTGGACTAGGTAACTGTATTCTTATAGACTGCTGTCTCCCTGAAAGAGGCACTCTATGCCTTGTCCTTACGTAGTGAGGGTTATTGGTGGATGTGATTACCTCAGGAGTGAATTTTATAAATTTGGTTGATTTTAATATGCTTTTTATATTATTTTTAAATTTCCATTGTTCTGTTGTTTTATATTATTTTATTTTTTTCATAAGTCAAGATGCATATAAATAAGATGATAAATGCAAATAATAAATATTGAATAACCTACACTCTTTCCTATTTAGGCAGGATAGGTGGGAAGAGCTGTAGCTGGAGAAGAGCCATCCAATTCTAGGCAGAGTCCTTTTTTTAGGTTATGTTGTCCCATACAGAATTTAGGGGTCCTTGACTTATTCCTGCTCAATGAGCAGATAGCAATTGTATCTAAGTGCTTTCATACATACAACTACTGCTTTCATACATTTGCTTGCTTATTCCCCATTATATCTTCTCATAATGTAGGCTCTCTCCATATCTCTTCATACGAGTAATGTCATCAGCAGATCTCATGAAAGAAACTCAATTCAAATATTGCTTTCTTTTTCTAAAATGGCATCCACTGAAAATCCAATGTTCCTATCCTAGTGGTTTTTAGGAAAGCCTTTCAAACGTGGCTGAAGGTTTTATATTATTCCCTAGTTTTGAAATATTTATTTAATATAAATGTTTTGCAAATTTACATATGAATGTACTATGATTTTTGTATTGTAATTTTATTATTGTTTAACCTGATCTATAGATATCTGAAATGTACATTATTCAATCTTCATTGATTCCAGTGGTATATAAATCTGACAAGGAAATAAATTTATTCTACAGCTGAAAAGCCAGTACTGGAAAATCCTGATTTCCTTATAGGAGGAAAAAAAAACCCTACACATACAATATTTGTTCTGTTCAGATGTTATAAAATTTCCTTTAGTAATATTTATAATATTTCTTAAATTGTATTTTAAGACACTTCAATTAATAAATGTATAAGAGATAAGAATATCACATTACATGCTATGAATCATATTTCATTTAGGAAAAAAACACTTACTAGGAATGGTAGTTACAACTTCACCAACTTGTAACCTATATAGAATTGTGGTCTTTCCTGCTCCATCTAACCCCAAAATTAAAATTCTCATCTCCCGTGTACCAAACAAACTGGAAAAGATTGTTGAAAAAAAGCCACCTATCAAAAAAAGAAACAAGCATTATTAGAAATGTATTACAATATCAGACTGTTTCAAGTTAATAATTTTTAAAGCTTTCCTGAGAAATACATTTTACTTCTAAGACAACATCTGCTTATCTTGTTAACATTTTTTCTTGTTTCTGTTCCTTTTAATAAATGTCTTTTTTAAATAAAGACATATATGCAATACAAAAACAAGTCACAGTAATGTTAAAAGTTGGAATTCCTGCATCAGTACACTGTATTTTTGTGCTAACCAGGTCTGATCCTGCTTGCTTCCATGCTCAGAAAATATCAAATAAGTACTGCTAAACTTTCTGAAACCTTGCTGAGGGAGATAACAGAAAAAACTGAAGTTTACATCATGTGCCCCTTGATGACAGATCTTGAATCAAGAGAGGAGGCACAAGGCAGGAAGGGGTTTTGAGTTTAAAAATGGATTCTGGGTTTTTGAGTTGGAAGTTACTTTTGATTTTTGATTTTGAATATTGTAATATCTATTAAATCCCTGTGAACCGCCCTGAGTCTTCGGAGATGGGGCGGTATATAAATCTAAACAATAAAATAAATATAAATAAATAAATGTAGGTTTTCCTGCCTGGGCAGGGGGTTGGACTAGAAGACCTCCAAGGTCCCTTCCAACTCAGTTATTCTATAGTGAAACATGTTGGCATGAGAAAAAATGTTATTTTATTCATTTGGCCTGAATTTTCATAGAATTGCCAAATCCGCATTGAACCAATTGACAAAAAAGAAAATCCAGAGCAGTATCACGTTAACTGGATTGCAATAACACTGACAAAGAGAGGTGTTTGCTTGACCAATAATAACCTAACCTAGAAGAGACAGGAGCTAGGTTGATCTGGCGAGTTCCCTTCCGCTGAAGTGTATTTTCCTAGGATCTCCTTGTTTCCTTCATCACTGAGATCCCGGTTGCCCTGACTTGCTTTTAGAAAGAGGCAATTTAGCAGGTCAAGTCATGACTTCTTAGGCTACGCTGATTGCTACGCATTGGTTCCTCCTTGGCAGCAGTCATAAGAAAGACACCTTTGGAGCTTGTGAAGCAGCTCCATCTGCTGCAGCCTGTGAGGAAACTGTGCTTTCTGTGCCCTCTGAATTCTAACTTACGGATGGATGTGGGATTTCTCCCTTTACATACAATGCAATTTTCATGAAGCAGGAGGGGAGCAAATGTGCACAGTTCTTTTAGATCACATGCTGGGAAAAAAATATAGAATTGGTAACCCAGAGCTACTTAATTAAATAGTCTCTTTTGTTCCTTGTTACACTTTTGGTGGAATAAGAGCAAAAGCCATCTAAAGCACTGTCCGACCTGATCTCCTTGCTCTGAGATCCACAGGAAATAGTGCCCGACTGCTACCAAGGGCTACATAATCAAGGCTGTAACCTTTCTTGGCCAAGGGCTTCCCACAGAGCTGCAAATAAAAGAACCCAGGCCATTGCCTGCAACTGCAAACTCTGCAGCCGTGTGCTTTCCCCAGCCCTTTTTGCAGTGCAATTTGTCATTCAGTCGGCAGGAAAGCTTCTTGGTGTGTGTGTGTGTGTGTGTGTGTATGTGTGTTGGAGGTAGGGGGTGCCGTGAGTCAGCAAGGCTGTGTAGTCCCAGGGAAATTTAGCAACCAAATTGCTTCTAATTAAAACCGCACTCAGCAAAATTCACTGGCCTGGATCAAACATGCTGCTCCACATCTCATCATATTTTGTCAATGAATTCGGGGGGGGGGGGATGCCTGAAGCACAATGCCAGATAAATGAGAATGAGAAAGCCATTTGCTTGGGTAATGTACACTTAATGAGAATAACTCCAGAGTACTTCAGGCAAAGATATGTGTAAGAATGGGGAATAATCTTCCGTTATTAATCTGGAGAGGGCAAGTAGCCCTCGACTTACAACCACAACTGAGCCCAAAATTTTCATTGCTAAGTAAGACGATTGTTGAGTGAGCTTTGTCTCCGTTTATAACTTTTCTTGCTACAGTGGGTTAAGGCAATGACTGAAGTAGTTAAGTTAGTAACAAGTGAATCTGGCTTCCCCCTTGAATTTGCTTGTCAGAAGATCGCAGAAGGTGATCCACATGAACCTGGGGAACTACCACTAATGCCAGTTTCCAAGCATCCAAATTTTAATCACTTGACCATAGGGATGCTGCAATGGTCGTAAGTGTGAAAAACGGTTATAAGTCACTTTTTCAGTGTTGTTGTAACTTCTAATAGTCACTAAATGAATGGTTATGAATCAAGGACTACCTGTAGTCTAAAATCTTAGCTCACTTAGTTTAGTTAACATTCACATTATCTAGGAAAAAACCCAACCTTGAAATAGATGAATAGACTTTTTTTCATTTCAATTCATCTGTTTCTTCTATCTTTCTTTCCCTTCCATGGAGTTTTAATTTAAACTTCCTAGGTGTTATTGATTAAAATGTAACTGCGGAATAATTCAACTATGAAGAAAAATCTTTAATATTAGAGTAAATACTAAACCACTATTTAGTACAGAGGTCTTTAAACTTGGCAGCTTTAAGACTTGTGGATTTGTGGACTCCCAGAATTCTCCAGCCAGAATTCTGGGAGTCGAAGTCCACAGCTCTTAAAGCTGCCAAGTTTGAAGACCTCTGACTTAGTCTATAGTCATGAATTTTCAGAAGACCAATCATTCTATTTCCCAACCTGCCTGAAACTAATCTGCAATCCTTTGATACTCTCTGATCTTGAGCACCAGGCAAACATGAGTCTGGGAATGGACAAAAACTCTGCAGGTGGAGAAATGAAAAATCACTGAGACAGGAGTAGAGAAGAAAAACAAGACCAACAATTGCCACTTTCAAGTAGCTTTGGTGGACCCATTCGCTGAACTCCTCCCTCCCATCAGCTTTAGAAGTGACCCTTTTCTTTCCCCTAAAAATCTCTACTCTCCAATTTGTCTTATAACTGATCCTGAGTATCTCAAAAAACATCTGGCAACAGGTGACTTTTGAACCATTCAGTAATTAAGTGGATTCAGGCAGATACTGTTCTGTTTTCTCCTCTCTCCATGAACCATCATAAACTGAAGTCCAAGAATCTCTGTCCCAAAGGTGCTTTTTTTTTCCCCCCCAAGAGGTAACTGGACTTTCTTGGTTTTCTTTGAACACATTTTGCTTCTCATCCAAGAAACGTTTTCAAAGAAAAACAAAGTCCAGTTGCCTCTTGGGGAAAAAAAGCACCTTTGGGACAACCATGACCTGGATGACTGAGAATCTCCATAGACCTATCAAGTCTATGATTATGATGCTATTCAACAGACTCATCTCATGCCAAAACTGGAACTGTGTATCATCCTTATAAAAATGTCCTCCAAATGGAGTCACTATGAACATCAACCTCTACAACAAAGGTATGCAACTGTTTTTTGAAAACCACATTTGGCCTTTGTACAACTCACCAGGGAAGCATTCCAAAAGGTGAGGAAAGAGGCCAGGGATATAACAGAGGTGGAAACAATGTATGAATTTAATTAACTTTAACTTTTAATTACAATTAATTAATTTAATTAATTATAAATAGCATGCTTAGTCTCCATATCTTTAACAATGTTCCATTACTTGTCTAAAAACTGCAATTTATCACCAGCTGCACAATAGGAAGGGTTTTTAGGAAGAAGAAAATCCATATATCTTGTTTCCCCAAAAAATAAGACATCCTCTGATAATAAGTCCAATTGGGCTTTTGAGCACATGGCAATAAGGCCAAGCGCTTATTTCAGGGTTCAAAAAAAATATAAGACAGGGTCTTATTTTCAGGGAAACATGGTAGCACCAGATATGTTTGATTTTAAAATGCTGTATTTGACCTCCACATACACTGATACCTTGGTACTCAGCTACTTTGAAACTCATTGAATTTGATACTCAAAGCATTTTGACCCAAAATTATATCCCAGTGCTCATTGTTTGTTTGGTACTCAACACATAAGTTAGAGCTTGTGTTGCTGGCTACTTTGTGATGCACTACAGTATTCATTATATGGAAAAATGTTTGGAACTCATCAATTTTGGTGCTTATTGTACTTCCTAGAACCAATTAATGATGAAGACCAAGATATCACTGTACTCTTAGTTTGGATGGTTGCTTAGAATAGCTACAGCTAATACGTATATGCCACAAATATATTTCCAATTATGTTTAAACTTCAATAGGGCTGCATGGTCCAATTGTATAATATTAGAAATATTTAAATATGAATATTCTAAAACGTCAGCCTCACATTTCAGAGCATCAATTCATTTCATATATTGACCAAACATATTCTACTTGTTTTTAAAAGATGTATTTGACTAATGACCTGAAGTTTTTGTTTTTGTCCAACATATATAAACTGAGCTTTTATTACTAAAAAATTATGTGCTGTAGCTCATATCTGATTGTCTGGGCTTAGATGCACCAATGCATCAATGTTCTTCAGCGTTCAAATGAAAAAAAAGAGGCAAATCTGTATTCCAGGATAGTTTTGTCCTGTCACATATATCAATTTTAATCCAAAGTGGTACACTCCTAGCAGAACAAACATCACATCTTTGCTGTATTTGGATTACAGGAGTGTGTCTTAAATGATCCTCCAAACAGACATCTATTTTATCTTCCACCCCATTGTCTCTTTTTAAAATTGTTACCAATGATTTATTTGTAGCCTTGTGTGAAGAGAATGATGATGAAGATGAAGTGGGCACTGAGCCTGCAGAAGCGATTGAAGATGGAGACACCGGGGCTGAGTTGGATGATGGTAGGAGTCTGAGGGCATCTTCACACAGTACGTTGTTGGTTGATGTAATGGAATGTGCGGATGACCTTGGGGGATGAAGGAAAGAGATGCTCCCTAGAAAACAATCAGATAAGAGAGGGAGGAGCTCCCAGTGGCTTAACAGTCAGAGAAAGAAATTTAGGAAAGACTGCCCTCATTGATTAGATCAGAGGTCTTCAAACTTGGCAGTTTTATGACTTGTGGACTTCAACTCCCAGAATTCTCCAGTCAGCATAACTGTACCTGTAGCTTTCCGTTACCTCAGAGGTCTTCAAACTTGGCAGCTTTAAGACTTGTGGACTTCAACTCCCAGA
>JANHFP010004950.1:61159-71755 GCA_032468135.1 Calamaria suluensis
AACTTTCGACACAAACCGGCGCCGCCGCCGCGACTGAGGGCGAAGCGACGAATCTGCTCGGTCAAAAGCGGAGCGACAAAACCTCTCTCGGCTTCCCCAATTGGAGGAATTTAGCCGGTGGGCGGGGATAGAGGCGGGGCTGTTTGAGTTCTCGGGATCACGTGGTGCTGAGCAAAAGCGGTGATAGGAAGGAAGCGGGCGGGCATGGAGTTGAGGGAAGTGTTTTCTGTTTTTATTTATTAGAATTTGTCCAACAAAAAAACGAGAACCAGAAAAAAAGGGGAAAAAAAGACAGGAACGATAGGCACCTTAGTTAACCCCCTCTGCTGACCACTAAAGTATGAAGTAAGGTCCACACAAATCAATTTGTGACTGAAACTGAAAATTTGTAGGTGAGACAACTGAATCAGGTAGGGCAGGGGTCTCTAAATTTGGCAACTTTAAGACTTGTGGACTTCAACTCCCAGAATTCCTCAGTCAGCTTTGGTTGAGGAATTCTGGGAGTTGAATTCCACGAGTCTTAAAGTTGCCAAGTTTGGACACCCCTGAGGTAGGGCATTCCAGACTATTACAGAAATTGTTTTTTTACAGTCACATTTAGAACGATTTACATTGAGTGTAAAGCGGTTGTTTGTGTATGTATTACAATTAAAACTGAAAATAATTTACAGGTAAAGCATTATTACATATAATTTTGTATGCAATACCTAGGTCTGACTGCAGGCGACACAGTTCTAAGTTATCAAAACCAAGGATGTTGAGTTTATGAGGGAAATTTGACGGTATTTCTATTTTTTAGTTAGAAAGAGTGCTACTGTTGTAGCTATTTGTTGCTAAACTCAATATTTCATCCCACATACTTTAAGAATGAAGTATGATGGTGGAGCAGCATATCTTAAGTGAAAAATCTTCAGGTACATCTATGAAGGAAATTGCAACAAAACTGCAGAATGTAATTATCCTGGGATTTTTCAAGGTAATTTAAATTCATAGAATGACATGTTGGTTAATTTCACTTTTTCCAAAGGTGGTACTTAATGTTTTTAAGAAACAGCATTGTCAAAACAAATGCATTATAAAAGGAAGCACTCTCTTTAGAAAATCTAGATTTTATTCAGGATACTTTTTATAGCCTCATATAATTTCTATTTGCTTTTTGCAACAAGTAGAAGGGGGGAGGACCTGCTATAAGAGGAAACTATTTTTTCCAACAATTCTTTAAATACAGGTAGTTCTTGACTTACGGCCATGATTGAGACCAACATTTCTGTTATTAAATGAGACATTTGTTAAATGAATTTTGCCCCATTTCTTTCTTGCCACAGCTGTGCAGTGAATCAATGCACTTGTTAAGTTAGTGACCAAGTTAAGTGAATCCGGCTTCCCAATTAACTTTGCTTGTCAAAGTCGCAAAAGTTACGAGATGACTCCAAGATACTACAACATTCTTAAATATGAGCCACTTGCCAAGCATCTGAATTTTGATCACATGACCATGGAGATGCTGCAAGTCTTAAGTAATTTTTTTCAGTGCTGTTGTAACTTCAGTCACTAAATAACTGTTGTAGATTGAGGACTACAGTACCTGTAGAAAAATTATTTTGCACACACATTATTTCAAATTGGTTGCCAGAGTTTAAAAGAAATGTGGCCAATGTTTGCACTAATATACTAATACCAGAATTTTTATTTTTGTGAATTATACCCTACTTCCTTTTCTAAGTAATTAACCTTGTACACAAACTTGGCTGTTTAAAAAAAGTTTATTTTTTGACAGGTAATAATGAATAGCAGAAACCCATACAAATTATTCATTTTTGTAATGAGACATATTAAAATAATTTCACCATAATTTATAAAAAATTACTTGTACAAAAACCATCAATAATGAATAAACATTATTCTTCATCCTCTTGATATTCTTAGCAGGCCACGGATACGTCTAACAAGTGCTTGAATGAAAGTATAGCGTGACCGCACCTTAGAATACAGTCCTTCTATATCTAGAAGTTTCTTCTGAAGGGATTCTCCAAAATTATTGGTTGCCTCTAGCTGCAGCTAAAAAGAAACAACAACAAAACCAAGATAATCTTTATTTATTAAATCCTCCTTTAATGCACTGCTAATTTAGATTCAGTAGTTTATATAAGTGGGTCTTATTTGAAGCACACCCAACCTTCCTTTTTTAAATCTAAAAAATAAACATACAGATTAATGAGTTACACCATGCCTAGATTTAACATGTCCTTGTTAAAAAAGTAAAACGGACTGAAAATCTAATTGTGGTATTATAACTTTCTAAAAATGCCTACTTCAAATATTATTGTTTTGAAGTTTTAAAGTTTTGATTGGAAAGAGAAAGATAATAAAGGGATGCCCCCAAGAAACTTAAATATCCTTACATTTCTGTTCCAGTATATTAAAAACAATAAATATAAATCAATTTTAATTGATTGGAAACAAAAGAAAAATTCTGATATTTGCTTCTGCTTTTCTTTAAAGTTAATATTATAATAGAAAAATGTAAAGGAGAAGAGACAAAAAAAGTAAATACAGTTGGATACTTTATTTTATTACAGAGCCAGTTTGGAGTAGAGGTTAAACTGGGAGACTGTAAATTCTAGAGTTTAGATTAGCTGGGTATACGTGGTCCCTCTCTCTCAGTTCTAAGAAGGTGGCAGTGGCAAACCATTTCTAAAAAAACTTGTCAAGAAAACTGCATGGACTAGTCCAAGCAGTCACTAGGTGTCAAAAACAGACTCAGAGACCAACCCTCCCACAATCCTTTATTACTAATATCATACATAATCCACAATAACAAGTATGATTCTAGGAGCAATATTTAGCATGTTGGATTGTAGTGTATTTATTGACCATTCAGAATGAATAATTTCAAAGTTAAGTAGCAGTGAACTAAAACTTTTATTCTCAAGGACCAATAATCACTTGATAAAATTATGTACAGAATCAGTCCTACTATTTATAAAGAAAAACCTTTGAAAGATCCTACCTGTTCTATATCAAGTTGGCTTACTCTGCTCAATCCACTTGTTACATCGAAGTTAGTTTCTGAATTAAAGGAATGTTGAAATTAAAAATACCATACTTTTGTCCAAAGCAAGCTTTAAAAACATACAATGTAAAGTTATTTAAGAGTTGTATAATCAAAAATGGAATCAAAAATTAAATATTTTATCGATACCTTTGTTCTAGTGCCTATAATAGAGAGGCAGAGGAGCCAACTCCATTCAGATGTTTTGGAGGACTTTTAACCTTAGGGAAGTGGTAGGGCAGCAATTACAGAACAGAAAAGAATTGTCTGAATTCCTTTCAGAGAAGATTCTTTATTGGCGAAGTGTGATTGGACACACAAGGAATTTGTCTCCGTTGCATAAGCTCTCAGTGTACAAACGTGATAAATCATAAGATAATAGAAGAAGGTAATAGGAAAGGTGGATAGTAGCAATACAGCCCAACTACATGGGTAAATATCCTTAGGCATAAGACAGTGCTGTGGGAGTTAGGTGTTTAGTAGAGTGATGGCAGGAGGAAAAACTGTATCAAGCTGTTTTCACATGCAATGCCCTGTAGTGGCATCCTGAGGGGAGGAATTGAAATACTTTGTCCAGAATGTGAGGAGTCTGTCGATATTTTCTCAGCCCTCTCTCTGGCTCATAATAATTATGATACTAATTACAATTATAATACTAATTATAAAATATAAATTATACTTATAAAAGTAATTATTATAATAGTTGTATAATAATGTAGATGATTGTAAGATGATTTGGATGGAGGGAGTATGAACCTCTTGATCTTCTGAACATCTTGAGGGCCTTTTATACCACTGGTCATGGTATTCCACTGAACAGTGTAGAATGTGCGTTGTGGGTGCCACAGGGATCAATCATCTCCTCTTTACATTTCAATCTCTACATGCACCTACTGAGGAGGTCATCTATCAGTGCAGTATGAGGTGTCATGTTGATGGTACCCAATTATAAATCTCCGCCTTCAGCTAATAAGGAATTGTAAATGAAAGTTATATCCCAGTGCCTGGAGGCTGTTAGGAACTGAAGAAGAAACAAACTTTAGGCTTATTTTCAGCAAAATCAAGAGGTGGGATTTAAAAATCTAACTCCAGAGTAAATTCATATTTTATTCTAGAAGGAGCTTCCTCATGAGAATAGGATCACATTTTGGGGGTTCTGGATGCATGTTTCCTGCTGGAGGAATAAATAGAAACTTTTATCAAGGGGCAAGTTAAAACTTCTGTTTCAATTGCAACCTTCCCTGGGATGGAAGCCTTTATAAACATGATTCATGCATCTAATTAATCACAAAATGTTTAAACTGAAGTTTTAGTTTTGTTGTAGTAGAATCCATTAAAATCTCTCCAACCCTAATTGATTATAAACAGTTGCACAATATTAAACTTCAAGGGATAACGTAATGAAGGAATTTAAATAAATTTAAGAAAATTACCTTGTAATCTTCTGCCCCTTGACTGAGACCTGGGAGCCAAAAGAGAAGCTTGGGAATCTGCAGGTGTACAGTGTAGTAGATAGTGTTCAAGATGCCGCCAAAGAATAAAAAGACAGGTTTCTATAATATCTGAAAACATATCTAGTAAAGAAGTTTACATTTACATATTCTTGGGCACAGTGGTGAAATCCTACCAGTTTCACATTGATTCAGGTGAACTGGTAGTGATAAAAACTACCGGTTTGGTGAACTGGTAGTAAAAAAAAGCTACGGTTGGTCCAAACCGGTATTTCTGACAGTCAGCTGAGTCGCGTGATTTCAAATCGTTAAAGCAGGAAATCCTGCTTTCTAGTGAATCTAAATTGTGCAGCACAGCTGTTCCCCACCTCACTGTTCTACTTATCTTCCCAAGCCTTTTTTTGCATGAGTTTGGTGCACACTGCTTGTGTGCACACAGTGTGCATTTGGCGTGCACATGCAGTGGGCGTTTGGTGTGCATTGCACATGTTCATGCACCATGTATTTGGCACGCTATGTGCATCAAGCACTTGGTGCACACCACCCATGCACAGGTAGAAAACCAGTGGCAAATCAGGGAGGATATCACCACTGCTTGGGCATGTATATAACAAAATAAAGCAACAGTTAACCATACCTTTTGCTAGTTAATAAGCACCTGTTTCATCCTATTTTAATCATTTCTTCCAGAATACATATATATGATACTATCATTTTTAAGCAAAACCAGGTTCTCTGGTTGCAGTTTAAATTATTTTTATTGCTTTCTTAAATATTATTAAGCAAGTTAATAACTTTACATTTGGACAGGTCAATTAATATCCTAACAACAATCATAATCCCCAAACGCATATAATGCCTCTTAAAGAAAATATCTTCCCAGAGGTTCCACTGCATTTAAAATCATTTAATAGAATTAAACTGTCTCTCACAAAAGTTAATTTTCTTAATTATTTTTAAAGGTTATAAAATTATAATGGTAGATCAATAGTGATGCAGATTTTTTATATTTTAGAAACTTACATCTGATTACAGACTCTGGAACAAACACTAACTTATTTAAAATCACAAAATGTTCAGATTTATTGTTTTAAAAAATTAAACATTTAAGTTGGATAGAAGTGGAGGAAGTCACTTTTCACCATGTATGATTGTCAAGTTCTTAAGTTTGTTCCTACGTTTTAAAAGATGATTTCTGAAGTTTGTTCTAAAAAATAAATGAGTTTCCAGACAATGATCAAAGGATACAGCAACACAGAGAAAGAAGTTTGGCTCGATTGTTGATCAGTTTCACTAAACGTCGCTTTGCTAAAAGATACTTTTGGGTGGTAGAAATTTTGTCAACTCCAACTAGAATAACAGACTGGCACAACTATGGAAAGAAACAAAGACATATAAATACATAAAATATTGTGTAGGTAAGCACTATACAAACTACGACCTCTACAAAACCAATTTTTCATATAAACACACATCATTCCAATTAAAAAACAAGCTTCAAGAGAAATTTTACAATTGGAAACTCTGGAATATTATTTGTGTAGTAACTTCAGTACATTTGGCATGTTTAGAGACATTAGCCATTGAATAACTGAATCTTTGTAAAGATTTATTATGAACAGAAAAACTTAAAAGCATGTTTATTCTATTAGGAAAAGCAAAAAAAATTAGCTTTCTCTTTCAGAATTTATACTAATTTGATACAGATCTAAAGAGATAGTAAATACCATCCCTCCCCATTGCACTGATACACCTTGTTAACATCTCCTTCACTGATTGTTGTAGTTACTGTCATAAAACATTACATGCATGGGTGCAACAATCAAAGGATAAACTTGATAGAAAAAGTGAAAGCAAGAGAAGGATACAGGAAGGTTACCTCTTTTATCTCTTCTGGTGGTAGCTGTTCCACATTTTGTAACTTGCTAACATTCTGACGATGACTATCATAGTAACTGAAGAAGTCATTAGCGCTTTGTTTTAAGAGATACACAATAATACCCAGGCCAGGCAATCGCCAATATGGAATCACTGGTGCTTGTGTATCTAAAACACACATAATCCAAGTTAAAGCAAAGAACACTTGCCATAAAGTTGGATCCCATTAAATTAAAAACAAATTTAATCTAAAATAAGGGCTAAAGAGTAAATTTATTACAGAAGTGTGGCTTCCAATGTCATGCATTTAATATTGCCTTCCCAACCACATGTAGCGTACAAACATAGAAAATAAGTAATAAAATATGCTACATTTGTAAACACAGACATATATGGTATGACATATTATATGGAAAATAATTCTACTATCAAACTGAATAACTGATAATTCGGTATATTGCTGAACTAATGGTTTTACAAACTAAAACAGCCTCTGTGGTAGAGAATGACTAGGTCCTGCATTAATCTTGACCTCTCAAATATAAAAGGCTTATAAACACGACATAAAGAACATTCTTAGTACATGAAATTGTTAACTATAATATCTAGAATGCATTTTTAAGTTACCCAAGTAAACCTACCCTGCCGAGGTCCATCTCGATTGGTGGACTCAGAAAGGCTAGGAGTGAAGAGGCAAACTGTGTGTTCAAAAGTAGGGGCACACTGTACCATAAGAAGCTGGCAATATTCCATCACATTGGCACAGATCTACAGATATAGATATAGGTGTAAAGGTTTTTTTAATACAATGTCTCTTACTGCTATGAAAAAAGCACAAAAAATTGAAAAAAATTGACAATGTTGCAATAACAGCCTTTGTTTCATTTTATTGATAACCAGCCTTTTGTACAGGAGGCCAAAGTGTACTCCTTCACATTCCCTGCAACAATAACCTTGTGAAGTAATTGACCCAAGTGAGAGGAATTCACTAAGTCCCTTTGGGAGCTTTGCAGCAGAAAATGAACTAGAACCATATTGGCGAACCTATGGCACGTGTGCCGAAAGTAGCATGCAGAGCATCTCTTTGGGCATGCCAGCTGTCACCCTTCTGACCAGCTGGTCTTTGCACAGGCGGGGGCACTAGAAACCAGAATCTCAGCTTCCCCATGCAAGCATGCATGCTGATTCTTATGGTTTCAGCTCTTCTGGTTTCTGGTGCTGCCCTGCACGCATGTGTGTGCTCCTGTTTTGGCACTTAGTGCCGAAAAGGTTCGCCAACACTGAACTAGAACCTGGATCTTCTTAATCCTAGTACACCACCTCAACCACTATATCACCTAGTTTCTCAATTTTATACACCAAAGTTCACTGAACGGCTCACCTGTTGCATGGCTAGTTCAATATCATCTCTCTTGTTCACTCTATCCGCATCTGTGTGATCATCTTGCAACCTGAATTGGCGCAGTCTCTCTGAACTCCCAAACCGTGTGAGTAGGCCTAAGCACTGGCGCTAATAGCGAATGAAAATAAACCACTGATTAATTCTGTTCTCCAAATGTTTGCCATTAATTGTATAAAAATCCAATGTGCTGTGTTTAAGATATACAATCATATTCTGCATAGCTGACAATATTAAATTACAATTCTTGACTTTTCCACTTTTCTTAAAGATTCTGAAAATTTGCAATTAAACTTTTTGTTCATGAAAGTATCATACTTTATTCACTTCTCCTCACAAAATTCTACTCCCTAATAGAGTAGGTAATTGGGCCATACTTTATGTTCCTTGTTTCTGCATATCTTTTATGCCCTAAAGTTCATTCTGCAAAACTATTTGTTGTGTATAAACATTATGCCACAACTAATTTTGGTTTTGGAACAGCATAGGAAATATGTTTATCTTTATGGTAAATCTCAGCTAAATTATAACATGTATTCTTTTGTCAAAAAACAAGATTATTAGACAAGAAATATTTACACAGCCCATATGTGTATAACACTTATTTTATCATAGGCTTCTTAGAATTAATGATGATTCAAATTGTTGCAAGTGCTAAAAAATGCAATTGCTATAATTAAGAGAAATTTACCTGAAATCGCCCTATATGTCCTTGTAATTCAATCTGCATTCCTTCATTGAAATCAAGGTCAAAGTCACCCAGCACACCTAATGAAACAACATTACATTATAGATTCAAATTGTTTTTTTCTAACAGCATCCTTTGTTGGGCTGTAGTAATCACTCATAAATCACTTTACTTAGTAGAATCACATTAATTTTCAGTTGTTAATTGTTTCAGATTGTCGTGCAATTTTTTAAAATTCTTTTATTATATTTTTTGAATTGTTGGGTCTTTTTCTTGTTTTGTCTTGGATCCTTAATAACCTTTGGTTGGTTCTCTGACTATAACATCCTTGGAATATATGAAATTATCCTCAACCAAGTTTCATTCAATAAAGACAATATGCTTAAACTTCTTCTGCATGGTGTCCGTCTATCAAGAAACAAAGCTACCAGCATCCATTTTAGGAGCTTCTTATAATTAAAATAGTTCAGCATTCTAACACATCAAAATACACGTAGTGATTTTGGTTGATGGATTCGCTCCCTGGACAAATATAATGAACATGTGAGTTTAAAAGTCATATTAGAATGTAAGACCCTGATGTCTATTACAGTGATTGTTAACCTTTTCGGCACTAAGTGCTGAAATTGGAGCACACTGGAACCCAGAAGAGAGCAGTTGGCTGGTGAGCATGTGCATGGTAGCCAGCTGCTTCTGGGTTCCAGTGTGCACATGCACACCGGCCAGCTGGTCTGGTATGCTTGCACACCGACCAGTTACTCTTTCCTGGGTTCCAGTGTGCATATGCACCCTGGTCAGCTGGTCTTCATGTGAATGGTCTTCTAGTGCATGCGTGCACTAGAACCCAAAGGAGCAGCTGATGATGGCACACGTGCCACAGGTTTGCCATCACTGATCTATTACATGAACTATGAAAAGCTTCCGTGAAGTTTCTATTTCTGCTCTATACAAATGAACCATTTTTATAATATATTTTATGCACATGTACTGTTATTCCAGTAAAAGACTGTGTTGTATTGTATGTAAAACAAAAAAATATCTTGCCTGGTAAAGCAGCTTTGCTGATTATTCCAGTCAGTAATGCCAATTCTTGCAAGGCTCCCACACTCACTTCTTGACACCGCAAGATTGCTTGGACAGCATCAGAATGGGATATTAGGAACTGCAAAACCTATGAGAAAGAGAAAGGGAGGGAGCAAAGGAAGGAGAAGGAGAAAGGGGGAGGGGAAGTAAAGTTAAAATATAATTAATTCAGATAGCAGGAAATAAGAGAATGATATCCCATATCCAATAGTATCTACCTTGGAGAATAATTGAAATGAACAGCCAGTGCTAACAGACGTTTCTGTCACCTTACCTGTCTGGCAGCCTGAGCATGTTGTGCCATGCTAGAAGTAAGGATGATTTGGCAAAGCTGGAGAGCAGGCAAAAGGATCTGGTGATAACGCTCTACAGGAGCAGGAATGAAGACTGGAGGGTCTCGCATTCCAAATATTCTTAAAGGAACAAGCAAAAAGGAAACCAATAATCTGGTTATCTTAAAAAAAACCTTGAAAACTCACCACAATATACATTTTACAATTATAAAATACAAAATATATCTCTGTATACTTTCAGAACACTTATCTAGTTTAGTATTAGCTTGGTTTATACGTGATATAAATCCTAAAAGGTAATTATTCAGTAACAACCTTAATTTAGTGGAATCTCCAGCTAGATTGGGCAGAGGTTTTAAGGGGGGGGAGGGGCTTAAGAGTCCTTGCACTGCAGAAAGTGCAGTGGCCTAAGCCTCATTAGACTGTTTCCAAAGGAATGTATTCAATCTGGCAAGATTTTTGTAAGACAGGTGACCAACAAAAAAACATCTGCTGGAGACTATTCATTAGTAGTTCTGGTATAACCCACCTAGCACAGATGGCTGGGAAAGGATCATTTGGCATTACTATTTGTTCTGAGATTTAAGTGGAGGTCATGATTTAAATAGATGGATACATTTACCGTATTTTTCGGACTATAAGACGCACCCAACCATAAGACACACATAATTTTTAGAGGAAAACAAGAAAAAAAATATTCTGAAGCAAATGGTGTACTAAAATAATTTAATAAATAATAACAAAATAATATT
>JANHFP010004951.1:0-10595 GCA_032468135.1 Calamaria suluensis
GTCCCGCGAACAGCGGGACGGATGGTCACCTTATATTTGGGACTGAATTGATGACAAAACTAGTAACTATTCCTTCACCAATTTCCTCTTACCTGCTATTTGACAGAGAAAAGGGAAGCACACATTTCACATCACCTCTGTTTTGGCATCATTGTATCTAGTGTAGGATTGAACTTAACAATTTTCGTAGCCAGATTCAAGGAGAAAAACCTCCACCATCACAATCACATTTACATCATCTTCTATTTGGCGTCTCTGTACAATCCAAGGTCTGTGGTGTTAATAGTAAATGGCAGGTGAGAAATCATTGCACTGACTTTAAATTGACATGCTAGCCAGTGTTTTTGTCAAACTACAATAAAGGATTGGTACCTAGGGTAGTCCTTTTATATTAACTCATGCAGTCATTTCAATATAAAAGGCATATAGGTAGATCTTAGATTCAAATCATGTTTATCTGTAATTCAAGTCATATCTGAAAATGCTACCTTTAAAAAAATGGTTATATAGGATACTTGTGCTTTTCAGTCAGCTATTAGGCTACATATACCTATGTATTACTAATTCTGCATGGCTAATTTGCCTCTATAATAGAACTAAACTGAATCTAAGCACACCTTCAAGGAGAGGTTATTTTTGTGCATGCTGATGTTTAGCATTTGAAAGCAGAAGTAAGGAATAATCATTTTGCATGCCTCTGGCTGTACACAAAATTATGTTCAAACTTCAAACATATTATGTATGGATGTTTGTTTGTTTTTTTAAAAAAGAAAAAAATTAAAGAAACCCAGACCTGAAAATTGAATAAATAGCACCTGAAATAGCTAGTGGCTTGTATTTTTATTGCTTATTTTTCCTTTGGAAGTTATTTGCTTATATTTCCCTTGGTTATTATGCATTTGTAGACCTTATTAGGTGGATTTATTATGTTTTATTTTACTACTTATGCCCTAATAACCCTTCTTCTGTGCATGTCTATTGGGGATTAAGTAACAAAATATGTATTGTGACATTGCAACACAAATTTCACCCCTTTTGTACAAACCTCTGGATTCAGCAAATGATTTTACTATTTGTTCAACACCACAAACCCCAGAGATAATTTTATCTGTGGGACAATAATACAGGATAAGTAAGGATGCATTTTGTAGGAACTTTGAAACATTTGCTATCGCAGCACACTACTTCATGTTCTGAACATTCTTCAGAATATTCTAGATCTGTAAATAAAATCTAAATTGTATTGCAATCACAGCCTTACAGGTCAACAATAAATTAGGCTATTTACAATTCTATGTATTCTTGGAGAATGAATTACGTCTAGAATATTAAGATATGCTTCTCCAAATACTTGCATAACAGTTTTTTCCAGTTATTGGCATCTACATTTTAATTACGCAGGCAAAAGCTTTAAATGGCTTTTTGAAATTATGCTAACGTTTATAGTTTAATTCCAGCAGTTGCAATTTTGGTTGAATATTAATTTTATATTACATTTTCATATTTAATTTTGGTCCATGTGATTTTTGTTTGAACCAAAAAGATTCAATTCCATGATCTAATTACTATATGCTTGGCATTTTAATTTGCTAGAGTGAATTTGCTTTAATCATCTAAATAGCCTAATATAATTAGAATGACAATTCACATTTCTTAATGGTGGTAGCAACAACTAATTAAAAATATGAAGATATTTATAGATGTTTTAATTTAAATCTATCTTTGTATGACTTTTACCCCAACATTTTTCTATTCTAAACCTTATTAGCAATCAACACTTGTCTTTTTTGATAAGGTTACAAAAGTACCATAATTGAATTGAACAATTTGAATTGCTCAACTGCATTGGACATACAGTATGTTCTTAGAAAGTATTATTTGATTTAAGTAAGGTGACAGCACTGATGCATGTGGAAGAGTTATATGAATTGCTAGAGTCTGCTTTCCCTGTCACAAATTCTACTGCTGAAGAAACAAATAACTTTTTCAGCAGAATAGCAAGAGCGTTTAGACTTATATACTAGTATACTGCTTCATGCTTTACAGCACTCTTAAGTGGTTTATAGAGCCCCGAATAATATGAGTCCTCATTTTAGGCTGAGTCAACATTGAGCCAGTCATGATTGAATTCCTGACACTTGACATATTGTTTGCCTGCAATATGGCATTCTAATCACTGCACCCACACAGCCTCAGAAATGAGGAGACAATAAATATAGAATTCCAATACTTCATGGTATTCTTTTATGCATATGTAGATGTTCTTTGCAACCCAGTTGTATTTGAGCATATTACCTTTTCATCTGTGAATTTTCTTTCCATCGAGGTCAATAGAAACATCAAATTACTTCTCAAATCAAGCTACACACTTTATCAATCAGAGGGTTACTTTTCTCATATCAGTAGGGCTGAAGGAGAAATGCATTATATTTTCTTATATTATCAAGCCTGTTAATTTACTTATTGATAAAATAAGTTACCTATCGGTGATTAGAATATTTTATGTCATTGAGACTGAAACTTACATTTTAGAAAGTATTGATTTATAAATGTATGAGTTCCATACAACAGTCAAGGTAAGCTTTTATCCTAGGGTTGCATCCATGTATATGTGTAAATTTCATAGTTTAGAAGCAGAAGTGAATCATTGGGAGAGCCAGTTTGATGTAGTGATTAAGGTACTGAGTTTGGAACCAGGCAAGGTGAATAGTAGTTCTTGCCTTGTCACAAAGTCATCTAGGTAACCTTGGGACAATCACTCTGGGTCAGCCCTAGGTAGGAAGTGATGGCAAATCACTTCTGGTTTATCCAGGCGATCACCAGGCAAACACACAATGAATTGTTAGAATTTTGAATATCCAAAATCTTGTCCCTATTGTGTCCAAGAAAGTTTGAAAAACTATGGGCAGTCTGGAGAAAGGATATACAGTACTGAAAGCTAGGAGGGGCTTTTCAGAGGTCTTCATAATGCCTCAATAATGGCCCAGTTTATCCTCTTGTATAAACATTTCTAACTAAAACAAGAAAAAAACTAGAGTTTTCATCTTCCCCTCTGACCTTTTCAAGTTACTGCACACATTTCAAAAGATGTGTTTGTATTACTATGTCAGATACATAATTAAGATAGATGTTTATGTCAGAGCCACTTTGCGGTGACACTTTATGTATGTGTTTGTTTGTTTGTTTGTTTGTTATTCATATGTCCCGCCCTCTCACAATCTCATCTCAGTGATTCTGGGTAACGTACAAGGTTAACACAGCAAGAATCTCACAATCCAAACTACGATGTCTGAAGTTAAAACAATAATCTCAAGTTATAGAAAACAATTTTAATCAACAGAGCTCATCTCTGGTCCATTGATGTCTAATTCTAGCTGCCTATCTAGCTCAACGGATTGTTGCTATTGTTTAAGATGAATTTTGGCCATGTCATGAAGCTAATACATGGCCATGTGTTTAATTTCCTTTTTGCCCACAACTTAGGTTATGTCAGTTGGTATTGTTTTCCTTTCAAGCTAAGTAATGGATAATCAAGGCTAAAGAATAATGGGCATTGGCATGAGTGCGCTCTGAGCCTTTCTGAGATTTGGAGAGAGAGAAAAAAAAATCCATTCAGGTTGTTTGGCTTAAGGGTCACTTCTCTCACAACTGAACAAACAAATGTCAAAATAAATTAGATGATCAAGTGTTTTCTCTGTGATAGAGAAAAAAATAGTCCTTCTGTTCATTTCTGATTGTATCAAATCTTTTTGGGAATGATGAATTTCAGCCACACCAGAATTCCATTTGTAGGCTGCATATGCTAGTACTGATAATAATATATTCTATTATTTCCCTGTTAATATATAATTTTGCCCAATAATTCAATTTTTATATACTGTAGTTCCAGGGCCTTGTGATCCTGAAGATTTAATTGATGGAATCATATTTGCTGCCAATTATCTTGGCTCTACTCAGCTCCTTTCGGATAAAACTCCGTCCAAGAATGTGAGAATGATGCAGGCTCAGGAAGCAGTGAGCCGAATTAAGGTGAAAATCAGTCACTCACTTAATGTCTGAGTTGCAACTGTGAATAATCCATACTTTTATCTCTGTACTGAAACATACTCCAGAAATTATTCTATTATTGAATTGACATGATTGTTATTTTTATGCACAGTCTGCTTTCATAATTTGTAGATGGATATTTTTATATAATTGAGTCCAGTAGGCTAATACATTCAAATAAGTGTATCTTCCCTTCATCCAGAGACAAAGAATGCTCATCTGAAAGGGGAATATTGTTTCTACAGTTGTCAGCTTGCTATCAGCAGCTGGGCCCTGAAAGTCAAAATTACCAAAAATGTTTGACAAGTTCTCAGAATCAATAGGATTACAATAAACCAAGACAACACTGATTTGGCAGTTAAAAAGGAACTGAGGCATCTGATAAAGAACAACTTATTTCCCATATAACTTGAGGGCGTAAAATAGCACCTGCCAAATCTGAAATTTTAGAATATTCAAACCTAAATTATTATACAAATTCATATATGTGAATCAGAGTCTACAAGGAACCAGGAATTACAAAAAAGAGATACAATTCAGATGAAGTTTCATAAAATTGGATTAATTTATATTCAATAGGACTTTTTTTACGTAATACATCTGGGTCTTTAGGTAACTATTTAGATTATGGCACTGAGCATCTTAATTTGGTAATTAAAATATATAACAAACATACTGTAGCAAATTAGTAGAGTACTTTCTCTCTTAGTATAGAATTAAAAATTATAAAAATATATGCAAATAATGACACTCTGGTTTCTATAAAGGTGATTTAACCTTCACGTGAAATTTGAACTCTTCAGGTCATTCATTACTAACTATAAAATGCAAAATGAATTAATAAGAACATGCAAAATTCTATTCCGTTTTATCTTACATTGAGTTCTGCTTTGCCAGGGGAATATTCAAAGCTCATTAGCAATCAAACAAACACTGGTTTAACTCTGATGAGTTTAAAGTTTTTTTTAATATTGAAAGTATAAAAGTACTTTTGGAGATTAACCTGTCTTTCTTAAAAACTAATGTTACAAATGTTATAGATACTGCTCAGTCAGCAAAATTCCTTAAAGGTCATTGATTTTGTTAAGCTTAAAATGAATGGATGGTTGAAGATGCTTAGCTTTGGCTGGGGTTTGGCCAATACAACAAATACTGAAATATGGTACAAGTTACAACAATACATATTTATAAATTGAATTGTTTCACATTGTCAAAAGTGGCACAAAATTAAAATTTGATAAAAAGTACCTCAAATAGTAACTAACAGAGAAATAAGTCATACCTTATTTTGTATAATTTTGTATGACAAATGCTTGTCGCATGGTTCTGTTAGGCTTGTATGTTTTCTACGGTATGAAAAAAAAGATGAAATATTGCTAAATACTTGAGGTTCTTTTGAAATCAAAATTAGCTTTGTTCATATTGTTCTGCTGGAAGTTCTTCATCAACCACCATACAACAGATGAGACATTATGAATAATACATTGGTTTCAAACTAGAGCTAAGTTGCAAAATGACTTGTTTCTTAATGTTAGGCGCATTATAACTTTTAAGTTATAGAAAAGATAATTGAATATTTTCATTCCCTTGGAATTAAAACGTACCTCCAATAACAAATATATTTTCATGTGATTTTAATGAACATTTTCTTGTTTATGTGGAAACAGGGAGCACAAACTCTTATGTACAATGGGAGCAGATGGGGGTGGCAGTGTATCACAAATTAAAACATTTCCTTTTGCATCTATTTCTTTATGTGTCTTCCTCAGTGAAATCCATACAGTCTAGTCAGCTTTGAATATGCATTGTTTTTACATTAAGCAGCCTTCGTTAGTTAAACTCCTTTCACTAGTTAAATAAATCTTCTGGTAATCTGCTGCTCAGAAATCAGGATTTGGAATTTTACTGCATAATGAGCAACAATGTTGGATGATATTTTTTGGCTTGCTTTCATAGAAACACATTTGTCACCTATAACAGCATTTGCAAGGATGTAGTGATAAGATGTGGGACAAGGGTCAAGGAGACCCAGATTCTAACAGCAGGAGCTTTGGGTCAGTCATTTTCTCTCAGCCAATCCTCGAGATTGTTAATTGTGGGGAGAAAAGAGGAGCTCTCTGGGCTTCTTTGAACTTTGCAAGGCTGGATATAAATCAAGTAAACATTACTAAATAGATTATTTTATTAAAACACAGGAAATAATTCAACCCCGGGTCTAGAATTTTATCAAAATAAAGTTTTTTTTAATATGTAATTTGCTACTCAAAATAATTCTTTGATCTCACATTGTGACATGAAGACATAGATCTAAAGCAGACCAAAAGTGTTTTATTTGTTATTGTTTGGTTTGGAACTGATTTCCATCAATGACCTCATTTTGAAAATAATCTCATGGATGACATTTATTGAATTCTGCTTTTTAAGGAGGCCACAGTCCCTAAGAAGCAAGTTTAAACTAATAAGGTTCTCCTTGCAGTGAGAAAGGGATCAATTTAGCAAATCATCCAACTGAGTTTATTTCAGGTATCCTCTGGGGAAATAATATCCATGATTGTTGCTAGTTTTATTTCATAGTATTGATGTTTAAGGTGGAAGTCTACACATCTTAAAGTTCCAAAGTTGAGAAACAATGATACTGATGTATTGTACTGCAAATACCCTAGTTCCTAGTGAACACTAAGAGCCATGCTGTAATTTTATATAACTGGCAGGCTGTAGGTTGGAAAGTCTGTTCTAATGTACTGTCTATACAGTTTCATTAGCTGACATCAAGAGGTGAACTGTTATAGATCCCTGGTTGACAGAATCTCTACAAGATGTTAGCTAACTATTCTCCTTTCTTTGTTTATTTCATGCTAATCAGATGGCCCAGAAATTAGCCAAAAGCAGAAAGAAGGTGCAGTACAATTTCATCAGCTTGATGTGTTGTCTAGGTTTTGTTATTTCATTTTACTTTTTCTGCATCTCTTTGTCGCATTTTTTTAAAAAAATAAACTGTATCCAGCAAATGTTCTTCATTAAACGTTCGAACCACCATGTAAACTGACACATCAGATAACATGGCTCAATTTGCTCATATTTTGCTTGTTATTAGCTATTTCATAAGATAATTATTAATTAAATAAAAACATGCTATTGCTAAAAGCACATCCCAAATATACAGCTGATGAATGTTTGTTTAATTTTATAAATTTTATAAAATACAAGTTATATTTTATTTTATATTTACATTTCATTTCACTTAATTAATGGATGTAACAAAATTGCTGGATGCAACCAAATGGCTTACTTTTCTTATATAAAATTTTAAATTCTATAATTATGTGGAATATATAAAAGCACATTATAGAAAGCATATTGATGCAAAAACAGTTCAGTGGGCAGCAAAACAATAACATGATATTCTACAGCATGGTATAGGACCAACAATTTCAGCATTTGCAATTATTTTTTTCAACAAATAGATGTGTTATGTTGTATTGAGGTTTTAATGAACTTATTTATTGCTCCTTTAGTTATAAAAAATAACATCAATATTATTTGGTGATTGGCATGTTTTTTTTTAATCACAGTAGCTGGTGGGATTGGAAACACCAAAAGAATGTAGTATTTAGCGTGCATTCTACATATGTTACGAATAGCTCATTTTAGCATAATAATACTTCTGTTTTTATGACTGTAGCAAGTTCTACATTAGAACTATATTATTTTTTTCACTAATCCTAACAATCAATTTTATTGTAGTGGGAGTTGGAAGTGGGATTATTTTACTGTTTTTACAGTCTTATGACTAACTATTCATAAGCTGGTCATGCTTTGACCTAAAACAAAATGTCATGAATATGAATATACATGAAAACCTGTTTTTATGACTGTGCTTTTACTTTGACGAAAGAGGGGAATGAATACTGAGCATATGTAGGGTAGCCAAAACAGCATAATGCTACCTCTTCATCTCTACCTAACTGTGCCTTGGGCTCATTAGCCATAATTAAAGAAAGATTTGCTGTTGAACTGATTTTAAAGAATCCAGGGGGAGCCCCTATGCCAGAAAGAGAACAGAGGAGAATATGTTTACATGTCAGGAAAAAATATCACACAGACCAGAGTTGGGAGGAAAGTAACCATTTTGCCCATCACTCATATTTCATACTATTTCTGCTTATCATTAACTTCACAGTCACCTAGTATATTTTCTAAGATTTATTTTATTTATATCTAATCCAATATTTTAAAAAGTATGGCTTCTGAAGTACACATTTCCTAACTAAAAATGGCTTCAACTGCAGGTTCCTGAAGGCGAATCTCAACCCATGACCGAAGTGGATCTTTTCATTTCAACACAGAGAATAAAAATGCTAAATGCAGACACTCAGGTAGAGTAAACTCTGCACCAACTACTTTACAAGGATTGGAAATACGCCATGGAGGCATTTCTTCTTTATTTCCATTTACTTCTTGCCTTACTATGAAAAAGACATAGTTTAGAATTTTTGTAAGAAGATGAAATAATTAACTGCTTTCCAAACTTGTTTACGTTAAAAATCTCATCTCTGATTTTGAACATACTTTTGCAGTGAATGCTTATTGGAATGATCAAGAAAACCACCAAGCAACTGAAAAAAATACAGTCCCAGTTTTAAAATATTCAAACTTACATATTAGTATCAGTCACAATTCATGTATAGGTACAAAGTTATTCCTCTTCAAAATAAGGTACAGTTAGTACTCAACTTATGATCATAATTGGGTCCAGAATCTCAGTCATTCAACGAAGTGGTCATTAATTAAGCAAGATGCCACGTGACAGCTTTGCTTAATTATTGCAATCCTTGCTCTCTTTGGTCAGTTGCTAAGCAACCTTGCGAGTCATTAAATGGACTTCCCAATTGGTAGAGCAGGAAGCCTAAACCCTCTCCCCTGCCCCATCAGGAAGAACAGTCAAGAGAATAATGACATTTACTAGCATTTTCATCAGATGGGGAGATGAAGGTCCCCTGTCCTCCCCGCCACTCTGAAGAAGAGATCCCTTGGGATGCTGGAGGAAAGGACTTTTAACCTAGTGAGAACACTAGCAAATAACATCACTCTGAAACTCTCAGAACATTGGCATTCACTAGCTAGAGAGGAAAATGCCTTTCAGAACAATATCATTTTCTAGAATTTTCACCAAATTTAAGGTCCTAACCTCTAACATGGAGAAGGATTTCTCCTCCTTGCACAGAGCAGAGGGGAAATATCTTAGGAAGTGGGGGGAGGGACACAGACCCCCCAAACCCAATGTTCCTTTCCTGCCCCATTGACTTTCCGGGGAAGCCAGCAGAGGAGATTGCAAATAGTAATCTTGTGCTTCCCAGGCATTTGGCAACTAGTCATGTGACTAGTCATGTGACTAGTTGCCAAGTGCCTGAAAATGTGGTCATGTGAAGGGGGCAGCACAACTTTTATGATGGCTGGAAGTGCTTTATGGGCCATAAAGTATCCATTCTGAGACCACTGGGACTGCAAATAATCATCAGACAAGTGGTCGTAAGTCACGGATTACCTGTAGAGGTCATGATCCCGATAAGTACTGGCATGAACAATGGTTAATGATCTTGCAGGTGGCAACTCTTATTCTTCCTTGATTTGTATAAGGGAGGAAGATTTCCTTTAATTTGAAAAACACGTTTATATGGAATGCCAGTGTTCTTAAGTAGTTGTGTTAGTGATAAAGAACACTTAATGTAAGGGTCTTTTTTTTTTTAATTGTTTTTTTATTTTAGGAAACGATGATGGATCATCCTTTGAGGACAATTTCCTACATTGCAGATATTGGAAATATAGTTGTATTGATGGCTCGAAGGCGAATGCCAAGATCAAATTCTCAAGATAATGTGGAAGCATCTCATCCTTCTCAGGATGGGAAGAGGCAGTACAAAATGATCTGCCATGTTTTTGAATCTGAAGATGTAAGGAACTTTGTCATTTCCGTGTTTGAAATTAATATAGAATCCTCTTTCATCAGGCTGTTTGTTGCAATCAGTAGCGGGGCATGAAAGTATGCATGTTCTGGTCCTGATAGACAGGAACGTGAAAGGTGGTCTTTTGTCTAGTCCAGGGGTCCCCAAACTTTTGGACCTCAAGGACCATAAAGTTCATAATTTTAAATCCCGCGGACCACTAATATGAATCCAGAGTGCTGCTTGCTGAGGCGCCTGGACTCCCAGTCATGGGGTCCTTCATGCACTCTCCCTCCTTTTTCTCCCACTTTTTCTCATTCTATTGCTGTCTCTCTCCCATTCTTTCTCTCCTCCTCTCTTTCTCTCTGCTTCTTTCTCTTTCTCTCTCTTCCCTCTCTCCCCCTTTCTCATTCTTTCTGTCTCTCTCCCACTTCCCATTCTGTTTCTCTCTCCCCTCTACTCTCTCCCTCTTTCTCATTCTTTCTGTGTCTCTCCCATTCTTTCTCTCCCCCTCTCTTTCTCTCTGCTCCTTTCTCTTTCTCTCTCTTCCCTCTCTCCCCCTTTCTCATTCTTTCTGTCTCTCTCCCACTTCCCATTCTGTTTCTC